>JAHRHZ010000014.1:31044931-31058771 GCA_024137785.1 Ginglymostoma cirratum
TGTGTGTGTGTGTGTGTGTGTGTGTGTGTGTGTGAGAGAGAGAGAGAGAAAGCAAGAGAGAGGTGATGCTGTCAAAACAGGACAGTAAGGAAGATTTTATAGATACAGAACACCAGGGGTCACTTGTAGTGCGACATGAACCCAAGATCATGGTTGAGGCCGTCTTCATGGATACAGAACTTGGCTATCAGTCTCTACTCAACAATTCTGCATTGTTGTGTATTCTGAAGTCGGCCTTGGAAGACACTTCCTGAAGATCGGAGGCTGAATGTCCTTGACTGTTGAAGTTTTCCCTGACTGGGAGGGAACACTCCTGTCTGGTGATTGTTGCGTGGTGTACATTCATCTGTTTTCATAGCGTCTGCATGGTCTTGCCAATATCCCATGCCTTGGCGCACCCTTGTCTGCGACGTATGAGATACACAACATTGGCTGAGTCACATGAGTATCTGCCGTGCACGTGGTGGGTGATGTTCCCACATGTGATGGTAGTGTCCATGTCGAAGATCTGACATATCTTGCAGAGGTTGCCATGGCAGGGTTGTGTGGTGTTTTGGTAGGTATTGTCCTGAAGGTTGGGTAGTTTGCTGCGACCAATGGTCTGTTTAAGGCTTGGCGGTTGTTTGACTACATGCACGGAACTGGTGATCCATTATATACTGTGTTATGGTCTCTCACTGCTGTACCATGAAGTGCCATTTACTGATGAGCATGTCCTTCAGGATTAATCGTGGTAATTTGTTGGCAGCTCCCACATCAGTTTTAGTTATTAGCGTGTTCCTGCCTTTTCATGGCATATGGTACTGTATTATATTATTAAAGCTTCTGATTGCCTTATAAATAAGTGTGCGAAGTTGACGATATGGAAACCGTGGTCATCTTCTGAAATTTGCCATTAGCTTATTTGCCGCTGAATCTCACTGCTGTGTTTGCATTTGTGCATCTTTGTAACACTTGCTGCAGTGTTGTAGCGTCTTGTTGTGGGGTGCAGCTGGCCGTTGAAATCAGATTTCCTGCACGTGCATGTCCAATATCCTTTAGTATCATATGTTTTATGATATTCCGAACAGCTTTTAGGTAGAATCAACAAATCACATTTGTTACAGACTTTGATGTCTTGGTGGGCCTTGCTGTCTGTAGCAAGAGTGTTGGCTGTACCTAAAGCATGTAACCGTTGTTGACCTGCCAGTATGCCTTTACGTTTGTATCTGTCTTCATGCAATGCATCAATGGTATAGCTATATTTCTTGTCCAAATTGGTGTAGAAGCAATAGCTAACTCAATGAGCCTCTCTGACAGTCAGAAAAGGTACATCTTGTGTTTTGCTGCAACATCTTCTGACAAACTGGTCAATGAACTCTAGAGATTGTTGTACCTGAATTGAAGTTTTTAATCCTGAAATCAATTCTTATTTTTAGTTGGTCTTCAAGAACTCTCCAGATCTTTTCTGGATTTTTCTGATCGTCCATGGAAAGCCAGGATATGTTAATTCCTTGAAACCGCTCCTTGTCAATGGCGTGCAAGATTTTTGGAATTACTTTTTTCAGAATCATGTATTGTTTGACCAATAAAATAGAATGGCATATGTTATTTGAATAGTTGTAATTCAGTAAGGGTTTTACTGGATGCTGTCCAATCCAGAATGAGATTTCTGCAGTCCACAATTCTGCCTTTACTGTAACCCTTAAAGCCTTACAATCCTAATTATACATCAGTGTGATTTGAAAACTGCCTCTTCTTTAAGGCAAAGACTTTGTAGCTGCTGTTGTTCTAAGAAGGGTTACTTCTGTATCAAATGCTTAGAACCAAGTATATTAGCCTCCAGCTTCTATGTGCCATTGTACTGACTTTGTGGTGCTGCTCAATAGTGCATCCTTTTCTTCCCTTCTTTAAATTAATATAATCTTTAAAAAAATTTTTATCTTCAAAGTACATACATTACAATCAACAGAAAGTAGCTTTGTTTTATTGGTGGTTCATATCCAATCGACAAATCTGTACAGCTTTCAGTTCTCAGAAAAATCAAGGCAGTTGAAAGGTTAGAAGCTGTCCCTTTGTCCAAAAGAGATAATAAGAATTGCCAATGCTGGCGTCAGAGATAACACAGCGTGGAGCTGGAGGAGCACAGCAGGCCAGGCAGCAGGAAAGTTGATGCTTTGGGTCGGGACCATTCTTCAGAAATCAAGGGTCCCAACCCAAAACTTCAACTTTCCTGCTGCCTGGCCTGCTGTGCTCCTCCAGCTACACACTGTGTTATCCCTTTGTCTAAAATATCTGTTGTCCAAAGCTCTTGTCCAGTTTGTCTTCAATTATTTTTCCAAATACTTGCCACAAAAATATTCGAGCATTTTTACCACCACTTGTCCACATGTCCCCCACTTTTTTCCAGCAGGGTATTCTATCTGATGTGCCTGTAAAATTTAAAAAAAAACCAAATGTGGTTATTGTGATGCTACAGAAGCATACAGATATTTATTACAGCTAATTATTATTTACAAACTTTACATTCATCAGGCACATAAATCTGCAGACTAACATTAAGCTAGTAGAGCCTGCTAGAGTATCATGCTTGAAAGGATCTGGGATGGATGGAGTATGAGACCTTTATATCCTCAGGTCACATATCATGATGACTGTGTCTCTTAAAGGTGTATTCGCATACCCATCATGAGACCTGACACCACACTAAAAGAAACAAATGTATGGAAAGCCTCCTGTAAGATATCTTTCTATCAAAGATGTCAACACCACTTGTCTGACTTCTTACAAACATACTACCCCACCTCTTTCAAAGATGCAGGCTGCATTTAAGTAGCATTATTGGCTCATAACATCAGACCTTTGCTGATCCATGCAATCAGGACAATCATTATCCATTTGTTCACTGTATGCAGCAATAATATAAAACATCCGGAAGTATAAATTTAATATACTGCTTTACACAATTGGTTAATTCCACATTGTGACTCCAGAACCAGCTTTCAGGTGTTATCCAATATGTGTTGGAGTCTTTATCCATAAGAAGTTTTATTAATTATTTCAGGGGCGCCAAGCAATGAAATTCTTGATGCGCCTTCTACTTCAATGGATCATCCGTTTCTGAGAGCTTATGGACCACAACTGGATGCAATAAATGCTGGACGCTCTCCAGATGGTAAGAAGTAAAAGAAAAGGCACAATTGTAGCACTTTACATTATTTTAATTATGGACAATTGTGACCTTTATATTGAGTTACACAAAATAGCCCTTTTATCATACACTGCAGGATTTCACGTGTAAGTGAGGAAGAATTAATCCAAATGTATCTTTTAATTCTGAATAAAACATCTTGATATTATAAGAATGAGTGTTTAGATAAATTAATAAATACCATTTTCTACTGCCTATATTATTTTATTTCTTTTTCATATGGAAAAGCATTGTAGCTAAATTGCTGGTTTGTGCAAAATGAGCGAATTGTAAAGTTTGCACAAAGTGGAACTGAGGAAGCTCAAAGCTCTCTATTCCAGAATAGAAAAAAGACTTTAGGAGAATGGAGGGATGTGAAATACAGCTGAACAGATGATCTTTGTCTTTAAGGCAAAAATGCCAATGAGCACTTGCCACTTGATGTTAGAAATGAGATTAGAGGAGGCTTAGGAAGTTTGTTTAAGAGAGTGGCATGAGATAGGGATAAAAAGGAGGTTATCTTTGTTTTCCAGCATGTTCTTTGAATAATAGGCAGTTTTAGCAAAGAACAGCAGAACCAAAAACAAATCAATATTATAGCACAACATAAAGGTAATTCAGTCGTCATGTTCACGCAGGCACTTTGCTCAAGCAATTGAGTGTAAGTTCAATGTTTTTACATATCTAACATTAACTTGTTTCGCAAACCTTTGAGGGTGGGGCTGGATGGGGAGGTTAGTGTTGTGATGAGAGTCTTACTCACCGATTAAAGAACAATTGAGAATCCATGTGTCATGCTTGCAGTTAAGAGGATGATCACCATATTAGATGCCTGCTAGGTACTGAACTGACCAGTATCAGGCCTTCCCAAACTAGTGACCAACAACTTTACATTGCTGACAGTAGCAATGGGAATGGCTGTTGCTGCTGGTTATGTTCAAATTGTTCACCCTTTGATCATGTGACAAAGTTACACAAGTAAAAGCAGAGGCTGGTTAGATGAGCTAATCAGTGGCAAATGGAATTCAATCAAGATAAATGTGAAATGATGCACTTGGGCAAGACAAACAAGGTAAGGGAGTACATGATGAATGGTAGGACCCTCAGAAGCAGATCCGAGGGATACTGATCAGCCAATCTAATCAACCTGACTATATCCTCCTGTAGTCTAAGGCTATCCTGTTCATTATTTACCACTGCACCAATTTTTGTACATTTGATTTAATCATGCCAGATGAGGTGAAATTGTTGCTGTGCTTTCTGGACAGGGTACTAGAGGGCCTGTTCAATACGGTGGCACAAACAGGGGCCTTCCTCTTGCCCCACAGCAGCAGTAGATGCCATAACATTAGATCATGCCAGCTTGCTGAGGTTTCTACCCAGGTTAGTACAATCTCAGTCATCTGGAGATCTGCCCAGCACTGTAGGAAGCAGGTCACTGTTCCTCTTGGTGTGTATGTCCACCATTTACTTGAGGTATCAGAACAAGTGGCTAAAAAGGCATGTGGGATACTTGCCTTTACTAGTCAAGACATTGAGTTTAGGAATAGGAAGATTCCTATTAGGAAGATGGTGGAATTATAAAAAAAACGTTGGTTAGATCACGGCTAGAGTATTGTGTGCAGCTCTGGAATCTGCACTCTGGGAGGGACATGATAGCACTGGAGAGGGTGCAGAGAAGATTCACCAGGATGTTGCCTGGGCTGGCGAGTTTTAGTTATAAAGGGAAAAAAATTGATGTTGTTTTCCTTAGAGCAGAGGAGATTGAGAGGTGCCATTGTCAAGATTTGTAAAGTAATGAGGTGCACAGAAAGTAGACAGGAAAAATGTTTCCACATGTTTGAGGGATCAGTGACCAGGGGCATAGATTTAATGTAAGGAGCCGAAGGTTTAGAGGAGATGTGAGGAAAAATCTTTTTCACCCAGAGCATGTTAGGAATCTGGAACTCATTGCCTTTAAGGATGGTAGAAGCAGAAACTTTCATAACATTTAAGAAGTATATAGATGTGCACTTGCAATGCCAAGGCATACAAGGCTAAGGGCCAAGTGCTGAAAAATGGGATTAGAATAGTTAGGTGGTTGTTTTTGATTAGTGGGACATAATGGGCTAAGGGTCCTTTTACGGTGTTCTCTATGATCTCTATGACTAAATGTAACTAATTGAATCTAAAGTATTTTTCAATGTCCTGAAGATCTGACAAAGTACTGTGAAAATATTTTAAAGTTCATTTATTTGTTGTTCTCATTATTGTAATAATGCCATCTAGACTTTGTACAATGATTTGAATATTTATAAGCCAAGAGGATCAAGAGTTCTTCCTCACCTCCATGGGGATGGGGATCATAGCCATCTCTGTCCTGCCCCCAAGCCCTATATTCAAAGATTTGCGATAACATATGTTCGGGAGAACATCACCCCAACCTCCCACCCCACTCCAGCTAGTATCATAGCTGCCTAATCCCAGGACCAACTCCAGAGTGCTCCCCATTGACTAGAAACCATGCTTGTCAGTCAGCTTGATCTCTGGGGAAGGGATTCATTCAGACCAAAGGACTAGTAAATTTCAACAAGATGAGTTTTCTGTCCAAAGTTTCACCTCCCTCCCCGTTGCTCTACCAATGTAAGCCACAGCTGTTAATACTCAGGCCATGATGTTAGTCGATCATTTTTAATTCTAAAATTCACAATATCATACAATTCCTATTATCTCAGAGCTCTAATTATTAGCTAGGTAGGTGTAATAACTGTATGATAGATTTTCAGACAGGTGTAATGTAGACAAGTGTTCCACTGGTGTTCTTGAGGGCATATGATAATAAAAGCACATGGGCAATCTTAAAATGTTGTCAATATAAATAATTACCTGTAAAATATATAAAAAATATTTTATCAGAAGAAATGTTGGTCTACTCCAATCACTCAATTGACTGCAAATTCCTGGTTGTCTCAATAAGAAATTATATTGCCACACATGGTAATAATCTGAAGCAAACATTTCTGAACAGCCATAATTGACTCACTTTTCCCTCAAATTCAAATCTTCTGATTGTCGGCAGGTGTACGTAGTTTTCAAATACATATAATTCTACATCATTGGAAAATATTCAAATATGCATACCCAGTATGAAATTTGTAAAAGTTAAATAAATTATTCTGACTATTGAATATGTAGATGAATAATTATTTAATGAACTCCATGATGTCTCTGCAGATGTTTATGGTTTAAGTCGATTCGCTCATCTTCCCACAGCTGAGGAACGAGACATGGCTTACTTTGAAAGCCAGTATCAAGAACGGGTATGGTAACATCATTATATTAAATGTGAAAAGAACCAATGAAATATTTCATGGAGTAGCAATTTTTTTAACTTTTAAGTTTTCTAAAATTAAAAGATTTTCTTGAAGTGAGACAAAGTGCAGGTAACGATAACAAACCGAGTTACAAAACAGGACATTTGAAAAAAAACATGCAAACAATTTAAAAATTAACACAAACCGCATTTGAAGTTAGTAATAACAAGATGCACTGTAGAAATTCACCAAAGATCTTTCGACAGCACCTTCCAAACCCATAACTACTTCCACCTAGAAGGACAAAGGCAGCAGATACATGGGAATTCCATAATTTGCAAGTTCCCTTCCATGTCACTTACCATCCTGACTAGGAAATATATCACCATTCCTTCACTGTTACTAGGTCAGAATCCTGGAATTCCCTTCCTAATGGGATTATGTTTCAACCTCAAGCACACGGACTGGGGCGGTTCAAGAAGCCAGCTCTCCACCAGCTTCTCAAGGACAACTAGGGACAGGCAATAAATGCTGGCCAGCCAGTCACATTCTGACCCACAGTGAATAAATAAAATATTCAGTATTCTCTACACAATTTCTTGTAATTGCTATGTATAACTAAAGCCACACAGTTATCACTATAAATGAATTTTGAGTTAGTTCGAGATTAAAAAAAATGTAGTTATTGAGTTTTTTTCTCAATTCAATACAGCACAGGAACAGGCTGTTCAGTCCACCAAGCCTGCACTGATTCCTAATCCTTATTGTAGGGGACGGCAGTGGCCTAGTGGTATTATCACTGGACTGTGAATCCAGAGACCCAGGTAGCATTCTGGGGACACTGGTTCGAATCATAAGAACATAAGAACTAGGAGCAGGGTTAGGGTTTGGGTTAACCCTATCGCTGGCCTCTCGAGCCTGCCCTGCCATTTAATAAGATCATGGCTGATCTTTTTGAGACTCAGCTCCACTTACCCGCCCACTCACCATAACCCTCAATTCCTTTACAGTTCAAAAATTTATCTAGCCTTGCCTTAAACACAGTGAGGTAGCTTCAACCGCTTCACTGGGCAGGGAATTCCACAGACTCACAACCCTTTGGGTGAAGAAGTTCCTCCTGACCTCAGTCCAACATCTGCTTCCCTTTATTTTGAGGCTATGCCTCCGAGTCCTAGTTTCACCTGCTAGTGGAAACAACCTCTGTGCCTCCACCTTATCTATTCCCTTCATAATCTTATATCTTTCTATAAGATCTCCCCTCATTCTTCTGAATTTCAATGAGTATAATCCAAGCCTACTCAGTCTCTCCTCATAATCCAACCCTCTCAACTCTGGAATCAACCGAGTGAATCTCCTCTGCACCCCTTCCAGTGCGAGTATATCTCTTCTCAAGTAAGGAGACCAAAACTGCACACGGTACTCCAGGTGTGGCCTCACCAGGACCCTATACAGCTGCAGCATATCCTCCCTGTTTTTAAACCCCATCCCTCTAGCAATGGCAGACAAAATTCCATTTGCCTTTTTAATTACCTGCTGCACCTGCAATCCTACTTTTAGCAATTCACGCACAAGGACACCCAAGTATCTCTGCACAGCAGCGTGCTGCAATTTTTTACCATTTAAAACATAGTCCATTTTGCTGTTATTCCTACCAAAATGGATGACCTCACACTTATCAACATTGTACTCCATCTGCCAGACCTTTGCCCACTCACTTAGACTATCTATATCCCTCTGCAGACTTTCAGTGTCTTCTGCACACTTTGCTCTACCACTCACCTTAGTGTCATCTGCAAATTTTGACACACCACACTTAGTCCCCAACTCCAAATCATCTATGTAAATTGTAAAGAATTGCGGTCCCAACACTGATCCCTGAGGCACACCACTAGCCACTGACCGCCAACCAGAAAAACACCCATTTACCCCTACTCTTTGCTTTCTACTGGTCAACCAATCCTCTATCCATGCCAATACATTACCTGTAATACCATGCAGCTTTATCTTATGTAGCAGCCTTTGGTGTGGCACCTTGTCAAATGCCTTCTGGAAATCCAGATACACCACATCCACAGGTTCCCCATTGTCCACCATGCAAGTAATGTCCTCAAAGAATTCCACCAAATTAGTTAAACATGACCTACCCTTCATGAACCCATGCTGGGTGGTCCCAATGGGACAATTTATATCTAGATATCTTGCTATTTCTTCCTTAATGATAGATTCAAGCATTTTCCCCACTACCAAAGTTAAGCTAACTGACCTATAGTCACCTGCTTTTTGTCTACTTCCTTTATTAAACAGTGGCGTCACATTGGCTGTTTTCCAATCTGCGGGAACCACCCCAGAGTCCAGTGAATTTTGGTAAATAATTACTAGTGCATTTGCTATTTCCCCCATCACCTCTTTTAGTACCCTGGGATGCATTTCATCAGGGCCAGGAGACTTGCCTACCTTTAGCCCCATTAGCTTGCCCAGCACTGCCTCCTTTGTGATAATGATAGTTTCTCGGTCCTCACCTGCTATAACCTTCTTGCCATTAGTTTTCAGCATGTTATTTGTGTCCTCCACTCTGAAGACCTGCACGAAATAACTGTTTAATATCTCGGCTATTTCCTCATTCCCAGTTATTAAATTGGCCTTCTCATCCTCTAAAGGACCAATGTTTACCTTTGCCACTCTTTTACGATTTACATATTTATAGAAACTTTTGCTGCCTGTTTTTATATTCTGAACTAGTTTACTCTCATAATCTATCTTACTTTTCTGTATAACTTTTTTCGTGGCTTTCTGTTGGCCTTTAAAGATTTCCCAGTCTACTAGTTGCCCACTACTCTTTCCTTTTTTGTATGTTTTTTTTTCAGTCTGATACTTTCCTTTATCTCCTTAGACATCCGTGGCTGGCTCTCTCTTTTCCTACAGTTCTTCCTTATCACTGGAATATACTTCTGCTGAGCACTGTGAAAAGTCATTTTGAAAGTCCTCCACTGTTCGTCAATTGACCCACCATGAAGTTTTTGCTCCCATTCTACCTTCGTTAACTCCTCCCTCATTCCTTCATAGTCTCCTTTGTTCAAGCACAGGACATAGGTACTGGATTTAACCTCCTCACGCTCCATCTGCATTTTAAATTCGACCATACTGTGATCGCTCCTTACGAGAGGATCCCTAACTGTGAGATCATTAATTATTCCAGTCTCATTACACAGGACTAGATCCAGGATAGCTTGCTCCCTCGTAGGTTCCATTACATATTGTTCAAGGAAATTATCGCGGATGCATTCTATGAACCCCTCTTCAAGACTGTCATGACCAACCTGGTTTGACCAATCGATATGTAGATTAAAATCCCCCATGATAATTGCTGTACCATTTTTACATGCATTCGCTATTTCTATGTTTATTGCCCGGCCCACCACGATGTCATTATTTGGTGGCCTGTAGACCACACTCATCAGTGACTTCCTCTCCCTGCTATTCCTAATTTCCACCCAAATGGATTCAACATTTTGTTCAGTAGAACCTATATCATCTCTCACTACCGTCCTGATATCATCCTTAAAAATCAGAGCAACACCACCTCCCTTACCTTCCTGTCTGTCCTTCCGAACAGTTTGATACCCCTGGATATTTAACTCCCAGTCATGACCATCCTGTAACCATGTCTCTGAATCCCGCCATGGCAGCTGGTGGAATTTGAATTCAATGAAGTATCTGGAATTACGAATCTAATGATGACCATGAATCCGTTGTCGATTGTCAGGAAAAACCCATCTGGTTCACTAATGTCCTTTAAGGAAGGAAACTGCCATCCTTACCTGGTCTGGCCGACATGTGACCCCAGACCCACAGCAATGTGGCTGACTCTTAATTGGCTTCTGGACAATTAGGGATGGGCAATAAATGTCTGGTCAGCAACGCCCTTATCCATTGAATGAAGAAAGAAAAAAAAATTTAGACCTGCTACTTGTTCTCCATGTGCAGTTTCTATCCCTCTGTTCACCTCCCGTTCATGTGTCTCTGAAGTACACTTTAAACATTGCTCATGTGCCTGCTTCCACCGACTCCACTGGCAGTGCATTCCAGGCACCCACCGCCCTCTGGGTGAAAAAGTTTCCCCGCACTTCTCCTCTGAACTTTCCCTCTCTCACCTTGAATGTGTGCTGTCTTGTAGTTGACCTTTCCACCCTGGGATAAAGCCTCTGACTACCCACCCTATCTATGCCTCCACTAATTTTGAAGACCTCTATCAGGTTGCCCCTCAGCGTCTGTCTTTCCAGTGAAAACTGTCTGAGTTCACCCAACCTTTCCTCATTATTAAAACCATCCAGACCAGGCAACATACTGGTAAACCTTCTCTGCATCCTTTCCAAAGCATCCACACACATCCTTCTGGTAGTGTGGCAATGATAACTGCACGCAGTATTCCAAATGTGGCCAAACTAAAGTTTTATACAGCAGTGATATAAACTTGCTAACTTTTATATTTGATGTCCCAGCCGATGAAGGCAAGCGTGCTATCTGCCTTCTTGACCACCTTATCCACCTGTATTGCCACTTTCAGGGATCTGTATGCCCAGATTCCTCTGTATGTCAATGCTCCTAAGGGTTCTGCCATTTATTGTGTGACTCGCACTTGAATTTGATCTTCCAAAATGCATCACCTTGCCATAGTCCGGATTAAACTCCATCTGCTATTTCTCTGCCCAAATCTTCGATCTATCGATATCCTGCTATGTCCTTTGACAATCCCCTTCGCTATTTGCAACCAGGTTCAAAGATTTTGTGTTGGAAAGCAAAGCTGCCCAAGCCCTGGTGATAGTGGAGGAAACTCTGTCACTAGAAAATTTTCAGGTTGGCACATAAGAGGTATTGGATAGACTGTTGGCATTACAGGCACTGGGACCAGATGAGGTGCATCCAAGGATATTGAAGGAAATTGCAGAGGCAGTGGCAATAATCTTTCAATCCATGGACTGAGGGGTGGTGCCAGTTATAAGGCTAAGCCCCGCAATTACAGACCATTTGGTTTAACTTCAGTAGCAAGGAAAGTACTTGAAACAATAATTCAAATGTAATAAATAGCCACAAGGGAAGAGGGGAAATCTTGTTTAACTATCTTGCTGAAGGTTTTGAGGAAGTAACAGAGAGGACCGATGAGGCTGATGCTGTTGATGTGGTTCACATAGACTTCCAAATGGTGTTCACTACAATGCCACAGAAGAGACTTGAGAGAAAATTCTAGTTCATGGAAAAAAAGGGGACAGCGATGACTTGGATTCAAAATCAGCTGAGGGATGGTTATTGGAAAGATTTTTGGCTTGGAGTTCTCCAACGGTTGGTTTTGGGACCCTTGTTTTTCCTGATATATAATAACCATCTACATCTTGGTGTTGAGGAATCAATTTCCAAGTTTTCAGACAATACAAAATTTGGAAGCATTGCAAGTGGTGAGGAAGCCTGTGTAAAATTATGAAAGTACATGAACAAATTGGTGGAGAGGGCAGATATGTGGCACATGAATTTCAATGCAGAGAAGTGTGGCGTGTTACATTTCGGGAGAAAGTATATAGATACACAGTATAAAGTTAAAGGATGTGCAGAGACAGAGACCTGCATATATATGTGCTTGATTCACTGAAGGTGGCAGGACAGGTAGAGTGAGCAGTTCATAAAGCATACAGTATCTGAGACTTTAATAATACTGCCATAAAGTATAGGAGCAAGGACGTTATGCTATAAGCCACTAGTTAGACTTTAGCTGGGGTACTGTGTACATTTCTGATTACCACATTTTGGAAAGAAAGAAGTTAATGGGTGTGGCTAAATGCAAAACATCAATTATTAAGGCAGATTAGAGAAATTGGTACCATTTTCCTTCGAAAAGACATAGCTAAGAGGAGATTTGATAGAATTTTTCAAAAGCAGTAAGGGTCTGGACAGAGAGGGAGAAATTTTTCCTTCTTGTAGAAGGATTGAGAACAAGAAAGCACAGATTCGAGGTGACATCTGCAAAAGAAACAAATGCAATGTGACAAAAACATTTCACACAGCAAGTGGCTCAGGTCAGGAACACTGCCTGAAAGTGTGGTGGAAACAGAGTCAATCAAGACATTCAACAGGACATTAACTGAGTATGTAAATAGGATCAATATTCAGGGTTATGAGGAAAAGGCAGGAGAATAGCACTGAATCATAATGTTCATTCAGAGAGCTGGTACACAATCAGTCAGTTTTCTTCTGCATCGTAACAATTCTGAGATTCTTTACTGCCCTCAAAATAGTTAGCAATCAGTCATATGACTACATTTTCATTAATTGTGTGTGTTATATTAGTGAAGTTATTCCATTCATATATTAATTTGACTCAGTTTTCATAATATAACATTTATTATGATAGTTAATACACAATCTTTTATTTCAGCTCAAGATGGAAAAGGCCGCCGCTAAGGGACAGAAAAAAATTCCTGCACCTAAAGGTGAAACTTCACAAATTCCAAAACCATCAAGGCGAACAAAGCACTGAAAGTCAAAGAACATACATGCATTTAAATGTCTTTCCATTTATCAATTACATAAGATACATTACTGATGTCACAACACCATTCTACTTGCATTCCATATTTCAAACCTTCATTGTCATCAGTTTATGATCTGAACATCATGAACATATGTACCTTTGACATTGTCATCCTCATACAAATAAACATCTTGGAGATGAAAATGTTAATTAATTCACAATGTCTGCACAGTTGTTTTTGAGGAACAGATCATTTTTGGCATTTTTAACATGATAATATTTTTTGGGATAAATATCTTCAGGACAAAGAAATGTGCCAAAAGTATTGCCAAATAGGAGTTAAATTAAATTAAATAGGAGTTTGATCTCTGGGCCTCTACTGTTATTCACGTTCAATAAGAGGCAAGTTCCCAATGGCTAATAGCAATAAGCAAATTATCCCTTCTACAGCTGAAGAAGTTATGGGGAAGGAATAATGGGACAATTGGAAAAAAATATTGAAAGGTAAAATAGAAAATAGTGTTTCAAAGCAGACTTTGCACCAGAACGAGTAACTTGTCTGTTCTCTCCAGTTACTAGTTCACCTGTATCAGCCACAACTTACCCGGCTTCTCTCGGCCACCCTTTACCCCACGCTCAATCTCACCACTACCTTCGCTCTTAGTGCCTGGCGATTGGGCCAATATAACAAGCATGGGGCTGGATGAACACAGCAGGTCAAGCAGCATCATAGGAGCAGGAAAACTTGACGTTTCGGGCCTAAACCCTTCATCAGAAATGGGGGAGGGGAAGAGGGTTCTGAAATAAATAGGGAGAGAGGGGGAGGCGGATAGAGGATGGATAGAGGAGAGGATAGGT
>JAHRHZ010000014.1:31066693-31204672 GCA_024137785.1 Ginglymostoma cirratum
AGTGGGGTGGTGAGGCAGCGGAGGTGAGAGTGGGGCCGGTGAGGCAGTGGCAGTGAGAGTGGGGCGGTGAGGCAGCGGAGGTGAGAGTGGGGTGGTGAGGCAGGGGCAGTGAGAGCGGGGCCGGTGAGGCAGCAACAGTGAGTGGGGCGGTGAAGCAGCGACGGTGAGAGCAGGGCCAGTGAGGTGGCGATAGTGAGAGTGGGCTGGTGAGGCAGCAGTCGGCGAGAAGCAGGCCTTTCACATGGCGGTGGCGGTGGCCTCCGGGGTGTCCCAGCGATTGGGGTGGTGCCTGCACCATTGTGGAAATGGGACTTGGGACTCGGAGATCTTGCTTACCTTTTGGTTCTGTTAAATCTTTTAATTCTAGTTTTCGTAATCAAGTGGACACAAATGAATGGCAACTTTGTGCACTTTTCGCTGTATTCATATATTCCTATGCTTCGTACATGTGACAAATAAATAAATCTTAATCTAAAAAAATCTAAATTTCCATTGATGATCCCAACAAATAGATTTATGCTCCCACCAGTCATAGCAATAGAGCAACCCACATTACCTATTTGTTATGGTAACAGGATTATGTGTTGTGGTCCATAGATAAACTGTGGAGGCATTTGAGTCGTACTTGGTGAAATTACTAATAAGATTGTCTCTCAAGTCATATGTTGTCTGTAAATTACCTTTAATTTGGCTACTTATTAAAAAATCCTGAGAATGGTGGCTCAGTGGTAAGTACTATTGCCTCACAACACCAGGGACCTGGGTTTGATTCCACCCTCAGGTGACTGTGTGGAGTTTGCATGTTCTCCCTGTGTCTGCTTGGTTTTTCTCCAGGTGCTCCAGTTTCTTCCCAGAGTTCAAAGATATGCAGGTTAGGTGGATTGATAATGCTGATTTGCCCATAGTGTCTAGATTTGTGTAGGTTAGGTGGTTTGCCACAGGAAATGCAGGGTTACAGGGAAAGGGTAGGTAGGTGAGTCTGGGTGAGCTGCTGTTTGGGGGTCAGTGTGGACCTGATGGGCTAAATGGCCTGCTTCCACACTGTAGGGATTCTGTGATCTCGCAGACAATCAAATACTGAAACAATCACTCAAACTTCATTGCATGTAGCAACCAAAATAAAGCCTCTCAAGTAAGCAAGTTAAACCTCACAATCCAATTCAATTACCTGAATAAGAGTGGAATTTAGTTTTGATTCCAACCAACAGTGTCAATCTCTGGGATGTGTCCAGGCTTCAACCTTTGTACGGTGTTGTTCTTTGACGTTCTGCTGCTAAAGAGTCCTGGAGTTAAATTCACATGAATTTTCTTTCCTTCCAAGTTTAGAGCGTGAATTATTGATGATCCTTTAGATTCTTTCATCCACAATATTGATTTCTGAACCATCAAATCTGCTGCTTTTGATTTGGTTTGATTTGATTTATTATTGTCACATATACGTAGGTACAGTGAAAAGTTTTGCTTTGCATGCAGTTCAGCAGTTCATACCATACAAAGATCATACGGTGATAAAAGAGATCAAGGAATACAAAGCTATGGCTGCACAGAAGGTGTACAAAAAGCAAGATCAACATTAGATATGAAATTTGAGAGGTGGAAGCTGTGGGATAGAAGCTGTTCTTGAACGTCTTGGTATGTGTGTTTAACATTTTTATCTTCTGCCTGACGGAAGAGGTTGGAAGGGATTGTAACTGGAGTGGGAGGGGTCTTTGATGATGTTGGTTGCCTTTCTGAGGCAGCAAGAAGTGCAGATGGAGTCAATGGATGGAAGGTTGGCTTGCATGATGGAGTGGGCTGTGTTCACAACTCTCTGTAGTTTCTTACAGTCCTGGGTAGAGAAGTTGCTGTACAAGCCATGATGCATCCAGATAGAATGCTTTCGATGGTGCAGTTATAAAAGTTATTTTCTTATCAGAAGTAGCTTCCCTGTTTCATGTTAGATTTGGCACTGACTATCTATTTGAAGACACAACTTTCTTGCAGTTCACTCCTTAAAATTCTCCTGCAGGGCAATCACTTGTCCTTGTGGATAAGGCCACCATTTATCACATAGTTGTTAAAACAATTTTGTTTAAGGAGCTTCAACTCCTTTTTTCCCCAGACATTGCTAATTGCTTCCAATTCCCATTTGTCCTTGTCACTTCCAGACAGAGTTATTGCTGCTTCCATCAATTTATAACCAGTTATTAAAGATCTGAAGTTTACACTATCCACACATCTTAAAAGAAGCCTTAAGTTACAATTGACGTTCAATCAAAAATTTAATTGAACGAATTACTGCAGTTCCAAATCAACTTGCCCAAAATTGATATCTTTAACTTGTTAACCTGGCATTGCATTTATGAGGAGGATATTTACAGCCAATGTAATGGTAGATATAACAGCTAAATGATGCGTGCTCAAAATGCCAATGAAAAGTTGATGAACTTTGGAAAGTAGGTTCTTCGCCATCTGATTTATTTTAGGAATTTCCGATCATTTGTAACTTTCTGATACTGCAGTAGGATCATTAGATGTCTTTCTGCCAAAGATACTATTTTGGGTCTCACTCTGAGCAATGTTTTTTTCAGTGACGGTATATGATTTATTATTTATTTATATAAACACGGTGAACACGTGGTGAATAAAGGCCCTTTTGTTAAAGGCGCAATAATTATAACGTGAACGGAGGGCTTCTTGGGAGTACCCTTCCACTGAAGAATGTACTCATTTATACAAAAAAAAGCTAATAAATAATGCTAACTGGAGTAAGCCCACACTTTCTGATGCTTCTCGGGAATCTTTTTGACAGCTTCAGCAAAAATAGTCAAGTCACAAGCCATACTCCGATGCATTGCTAATGAGAACTTTAATAAATAACAATGCTTGGCAAGTGGAGAGAACATTTGTGAGGAACAAGTCAGTCCAATTATGCAGAATTCTGTCGCAATTTACTCTGTAATATCTTTTGGATTTGCATCAAATTCTCAATGTTGGGCGTCTAGCTGGTTCTAAATGATGACCTGAACCGTCGGAAACCAGTTGTAGTGCAGAGTTTCTCCCAGGAAGTGTGCTCCCTGGTGTTACGGCAAGCCGTGCCTACATTTCCCCCCACATTTGGGGGAGTGTCGAAGCCTGGGTTTGGTGCATTGGCAGCCCTGGTCCGCCAATACAACCCGGTAAGGCAGCGGAGCGGGATGCAGTCTGTTCCTTGCTAACTTTTCAATTTATCGTTATGGTGGCCCGGACTTTTCTGTCTACGGGCTGCAATAGGCGAGGGCGTGCTCAGGTTTGAGTTTGAAAGCGAATTAAAACTGAATGCTGTGTTTTTCAAGGTTAGGTAGGACTTGATTGTTGGTGTTTTTAACCAATTTACGGTGAAAGGCACGTGCTCTTCTTGCACACCATGTTCCTTTCTGTCCTGATAACATGGTGCTTGCAGCAAGATGTTGGTGCATCCAGGCTTCTGGATGTTATTGTTCTTACAGCGGGAGAAAGTGTTTTTCATTTCTGAGGAACGGTTAGATATGTTAGCGAAGGAGGTCTTACTTTTGCTGGTCAGCTGTGGGCCTTTCTCAATGGGTTGATTGTTGTACAGCTGAATACACTTGTATTGCCGAGTGGGGTGGGTCTGTATAGTAGACCTTCAGCCATTGCATTTCGCCAGTAGAGAGGTTAAACACTGCTCAACGAACCAGTTGTTTCAAAGACCTGATTCCTGATAGAATATCTGTAGTATATCCGAAGGGAGAAGTATCTTATGTTTGGTTGTGCTCACCTGTTGCAGGTAACTTTGCTGTTTTGTACTATGCTTTCTCTGAGCAAGTGTTTGGCTGCTCTGGAGCTACGAATTAGGCATGACCCTTGTCCCTTTGACTGCTGTCCAGAATGGCTGAATGCAGAATAAGACCCTGATATGGATTTAGTAAGGAATGTGAATTCATGTTTCTAACTTGAAATTTGGGCCATGGAGATGTGCTGTCACAAGTTGAGGAAAGCTGGATAGTTGAAGGAACTGAAACAAAACTGAACTGGAAGGTTTTGTACACCTAGTAGGAGCTGATTTTTTAAGATTAGAATTGATTGTGAATGAAGTTTATCTAACAAGTCTGTAGTGTAAAAGACATAACAGCAGCTAAAACAAATAGAATGAAAGTTTTGCACACAAATGGGAAGTAACAATACCTATTTCGTTTTGTTTTAAAAACATGTATTTCTGTTTACTTTTTCCACTAGACTGGTGACCACCTTTGCTTCTGAGCTTTTTTTTTCAAGTGTTGTGGATAATATATATTGTAATACTGCTCTGATCAGGGACATAAATTTAACTTGAGTAGAACAAAGACAAATAGGATTGTAAAAGGTAGGGGAGGGTGTGAAGTGTTGAGAGCAGCTTTTATTTCTGAACGCTTTGGCTTTTATTGGGCTATCTATGCTAGTTCAATTTATTCCATTGTAGGATTGAGCAAAAATCCTTGTTCTCTGAAATACTGGACCAAAATCCTGGACTTTGCAAATACCTTTTAAAAAGTTTTTCTTTAAAAGAAGCAGCTGGGCTATGCTCTGGGAGTATTACACAGAGATAGCTGCTTGCAACCATTGTTCAACCTAATAATCCAATTTGCACATTCACCCTAAAAGAACAAATCAACCAGGCCTAAACTTCACTTAACCCAGATGGAATGGGGCTTCTGCAGATACCAGACATTCAACTTTGAATGAATACCAATCACAGAACTACCAGATGTTCCACTTAATCAAAATATATTCACATCTACTCTTAACTGTCAGGAAGCCAACTGACCCAAAAGGTAATAGCAGAAACACAATGGATAACAGATTTGAGATGAGATAAGTACACTGTCTGTACAACTGCTGGCCCTCATCTGGGAAAGAGAGAGCCATCTACAGAAGAGCGATCCCAGACAGTTTTTCTGAAGAAGGTTCTTGACCTGAAACGTCCACTTTCCTGCTCTTCTGATGCTGCCTGGCTTGCTGTGTTCCTCCAGCTCCACATTGTTATACTCTCCCCAAGAACTACCTGCACAGCTATCTGTCTGAAACCTACTGAGACTGGCCTATTCCGAACCAAGTATGATCAGCAGACCTGACAACTGATGACCTCTGAAAACCACCAATCCCACTGACAAGGCCTCGGGCACATCCTGAGGTGAAAACTGGCTCACAAAACCCATCACGAAGTAAGAGAAACCAAGTACTCACCCGATTAAATCTAAAACATGTCCTACCACATCAACGGACTCAACCTCGACTTAAGGCCTATACCATCTGAAGTCTTCATCAAAGCACTGGCTACGGCAGGCAGGAATGGCCAGCTGTATGTCAAAATCGCATTTATCCCCAGTGGTGAGCTTATATTCTCTTCTCCAAAATATCCAACCTAGCTAGCGGGGAGGGGAAGGTGGGTGGTTACAATGCAGAGAACCCCAAAGGTATGAAGCCTGATAAAAGTTCATGATCAAAACCTGTATTTGACCTAATAGTGTATTTAACCACTGCTGTCTGTAAAGTAGAGTCAATTTCACTGTTGTATTTGCCTTTTTGTAATATACTCACCTTTTTCTATTTAATAAACGCAGACATTCTTTTGCCACAGAGACTCTTTCTCTAAAACAACAAGTAAAATAAAAAGAAAGTATGTTGGTAGTTCTTTTTGTTTGAGGTGGATATATGGGGTGGTTAGCAAGGTTAGATCACACAGAATAGAGGGAGAGCCGGCCATTTGGATACAGAACTGGCTCGAAGGTAGAAGACACAGGGTGGTGACGGAGGGATGCTTTTCAGGCCAGAGGCCTGTAACCGGTCGTGTGCCACAAGGATCGGTGCTGGGTCCACAGCTTTTCGTCATTTATATAAATTATTTGGATGCGAACCCAGGAGATATAGTTAGTAAGTTTGCAGATGACTCCAAAGTTGGAGGTGTAGTGGACAGAGAAGAAGGTTACCTGAGAGTACAAGGGGACCTTGATCAGATGGGCCAGTGGGCAGAGGAGTGGCGGATGGAGTTTAATTTAGATAAATGTGAGATGCTGTATTCTGGAAGGGCAAATCCAGGGCATGACTTAGGCACCTTAATGGTAAGGTCCTGGGGAGTGTTGCTGAACAAAGAGATCTTGTAGTGCATGTTCATAGTTCCTTGAAAGCGGAGTCACAAGTAGATAGGACAGTGAAGAAGGTGTTTTGGTATGCTTGCCTTTATTGGTCAGTGTCTTGAGCGTAGGAGTTGGGAGGTCATGCTGTGGCTGTACAGGACATGGGTTAGGCCACTATTAGAGTATTGTGTGCAGCTCTGGTCTCCCTCCTATAGGAAGGATCTTCTAAAACTAGAAATGGTTCTCAAAAGATTTACAAGGATATTGCCAGGGGTTGGGAGATTTTGTGCTTTTAGAAGAGGCTGAATAGGGCTGGGGCTATTTCCCCTGGAGTCTCAGACGGAGGGGTGACCTTTATAGAGGCCTAGAAAATCAAGAATGGTATAGCTAGGGTAAACAGCAGCCTAGGTCTCTGCTCGAGGTTGAGGAAGTCCAAAACTAGAGGGTATAGGTTCAAAGTGACAGGAGAAAGATTTAAAAGGGACCTAAGGGGTGATATTTTCACATAGAGAGTGGTGCATATGTGGAATGAGGTGCCAGAGGAAGTAGTGGAGGCTGGTATAGTTACAACATTTAAAAGCCATCTGGATTAGGAAAGGTTTCGAGGGAAATGGGACAAATGCTGGCAAATGGAACTAGATTTATGTAGGCCATCTGGTCAGCATAGATGAGATGGACCGAAGGGTCTGTTTCTGTGCTGTATATCTCTGACTCTAATAGGTTCACACATGTACTATATCATAATCCATTGGGTTCAGATTTTCTTGGTCATGAGAGAGATTTCATCCATGTTTATAAATACACAAAAATCTCTGGGCATAACTGTTAAGTAAATGTTTTGAAGCTGCTGTTCAGAGTTACCATTCCCTGAGGACTCTTTTTAAACAAAAAATACTTGGATAGCTTTGAAAAATTTTGGAGGGTTTCAGCTCTGTTTTTTTGGCTGCACTAAAGTCAAACACATTATTTAAAAAAAAAATTATTCAACTTGCTCAGATCCTTAACACACTCTCCCTGGGACAGACCCAGAGGTCGGTACGCTACCACTGTGTCACACAAGTTCCTAGTTCCATAGTTATATTGCCACTTTAGCATTGAATTGAGACAGTATGTGCTAATGTGTTTGAATAAAAGTTAGTTTGAGATCCTTGGACTAAGGTTGATGTGAGGCAGTGCAAAGTAGAGGCTTTCCCCACAGAAATCAAGTAGTTTGCCTTGGCCTGCTCTTGGGCATTTGTGATACTGTATGTAGAGTTGTGTTGACATGACTCTTCAACAGTCAAATTGACTTGGGAAAGTTTATTTTGTGTGCAAAAGTTAAGAGATTAAATTTATTATTATGTGTGTGTGAGAGACAAATTAATGCTTCTCCACTTTTCTTTCAGCAAATTGTCAAGATGGATAATGGAAAGGAATTGAATACTTCTGAAGGAATAGGTACTTTGATTTCCTGTGCTTCACATAATCCTATATAATTATTAAATTGTTTAGCAGACACATTTTGGAGGATGAAGGAAAGCGAGCTGGGCTATTCCCTATATTTTCTTGCCTGGCATTGGTGAATGCCTGGGAGCATGCCAGTTGCCAACTTTGTTGAACACTGCATATTTTGAAGAAACTAAATAGTGTGGTGCAGTGAGAAGAATTTTATATTCTCAAAAAGATTGTGAAACCATGCATGTTAAACAAGTTGCATGCTGGTTTGGAGAAATGGTTAGTGACAAATAATGTAGTATAGTTTAGGGGGTTGGTTTAGCTCGGTTTCCTGGATGGCTTGTTTGTGATGCAGGGTGACATCTGCAACATGGGTTCACTTATTACAATGGCCAAAGTTGCCATGGAGGACTCTTCTTCTCAACTTCTCCCCTCACCTGAGACGTGGTGACCTTCAAGTTAAACCACCACCAGTCGTTTCTGTTTTAATGGGTGTTCAGGACTATGATGACTTTAGTGTAGTTTAAGGTGGTATTTGGAATACTTGGATTGTAAATGCTGGTCCAACGTTACTTTCACACAAACGAACATGGAATGCTGGAGGGACTCAACAAGTCTGGCAGCATCTGTTGAGAGAGAGAAACCAAGTTAATGTTTCCAGTCTGGTCTGACATCTCTTCAGAACTGCTTCCACTATAACGAAAATGCAAGACAACAAACAGCTGGCCAAAATGGAAAATTCAGTAGCACGAGGGTAAGTCCATTGTCTCGCAGGAATGATTAGTAAGTTTGCAGGTAATGCCAGAATTAGTGTAGTGGGCAATGAAGAAGGTTGCCTCGGAGTACAAAGGGACCTTGATCAGTTAGGCCCAGGTGTAGCAGTTGGAGTTTAATTTGGATAAATGAGAGGTGCTACATTTTGGAAAGTCAAATCAGTGCAGGACTAATGCACTTAATGGTAAGGTCCTGGGGAGAGTTGCTGAACAAAGAGACCTTGGGAGTGCAGGTTCATAGTAACTTGAAAGTGGAATCACAGGTAGATAGGATAGTGAAGAAGGTATTTGGTATGGGAGGCAGGAGGGATCCTTTCCATATCAAGCAGATGTTCACCTGCACATCTGCTACTGTGGTATACTGTATCCGCTGTTCCCGTTGTGGCCGCCTCTACATCGGGGAAACCAAGCAGAGGCTTGGGGACCGCTTTGCAGAACACCTACGCTCGGTTCGCACTAAACAACTCCACCTCCCAGTCGTGAACCATTTCAACTTTCCCCCTCCCATTCCTCAGATGACATGTCCATCCTGGGCCTCCTGCAGTGCCACAATGATGCCACCTGAAGGTTGCAGGAACAGCACCTCATATTTCGCTTGGGAACCCTGCAGCCCAATGGTATCAATGTGGACTTCACAAGCTTCAAAATCTCCCCTCCCCCTACTGCATCCCAAAACCAGCCCAGCTCGTCCCTGCCCCCTTGACCTGTCCGTCCTGCCTGGACTGACCTGTCCTCTCCCTAACTCCCCACCTACACTCACTTTTACTGGCTCCATCCCCACCTCTTTGACTCGTCTGTCTCCTCTCCACCTATCTTCTCCTCTATCCATCTTCTATCCGCCTCCCCCTCACTCCCTATTTATTTCGGAACCCCCTTCCCCATTTCTGAAGAAGGGTCTAGGCCCGAAACGTCAGCCTTCCTGCTCCTCTGATGCTGCTTGGCCTGCTGTGTTCATCCAGCTCTGCACCTTGTTACCTCGGGCATTTGGTACTCTTGCCTTTATTGGTCAGTGCATTGAGTATAGGAGTTGGGAAGTCACGTTGTGGCTGTACAGGACATTGGTTAGGTCACTTTTGAAGTATTGTGTTCAATTCTGGTCTCCCTACTATAGGAAAGATGTTGTTGAATTTGTAAATTTTTTTTTTGCACCCTTTCAAGGATGTTGCTGGGGTTGGAAGGTTAGAGCTGTCATGAGATGCTAAATAGGTTGTGGCTATTTTCCCTGGAGTGTCAGCAGCTGAGAGGTGACCTAATATAGGCTTATAAAATCATGAGGGGCATGGATAAGGCTGAATGGTCAAGTTTTTTTTTTTTTTTCCCCCCAAGGTAGGGGAGTCCAAAGCTAGAGGGCATAGGTTTAAGGTGAGAGGGGAAAGATTTTAGAAATGACATGAGATGCACCTGTTTCACGTGGAGGATGGTGTGTGTATGGGATGAGCTGCTACAGGAAGTGGTGGAGGTGCGTACAATTACAACATGTAAAAGGCGTCTAGATATGTACGTGAATAGGAAGGGTTTAGAGGAATATTGAGTCTTAGAGATATACAGCACAGACCCTTCAGTCCAACTCATCCATGACTGACCAGATATCCAAATAAATCTAATAAATTTGGCCCATATCTCTCTCAACCCTTCCTATTCACATACCCATCCAGATGCCTTTTAAATGTTGTAACTGTACTAGCCTCCCCCACTTCCGTAGGCAGCTCATTCATACACGCACCACCCTCTGTGTGGAAAATGTTGCCCCTTAAGTTCTTTTTTAAATCTTTCTCCTCTCACCTTAAGCCTGTGTCCTCTGGTTTTGGACTTTTTGGAAAAGACTATGTCTGTTTACATATCCATGCCCCTCAGGATTTTATAAACCTCTACAAGGTCACCCCTCAGTCTCTGATGCTCCAGGGAAAATAACCCCAAATGCCTTCTTTACTATCCTATCTACCTGCGACTCTGCTTTAAAGGAACTATGAACCTACATTCCCAAAGTGCCTTTGTTCAGTACCACTGTGTACAGTTCTGGTCGCCACATTACCAAAAGGATGTGGAAGCTTTGGAGAGGGTACAGAGACGGTTTACGAGGATGTTGCCTGGTATAGAAGGTGCTAGCTATGAAGAGAGGTTGAGTAGGTTAGGATTGTTTTCATTAGAAAAAAGGAGATTGAGGGGGGACCTGATTGAGGTCTTCAAAATCATGAAGGGTATAGACAGGGTTGATAGAGATAAGCTTTTTCCCAGGGTGAGGGATTCAATAACGAGGGGTCACGCGTTCAAGGTGAGAGGAGAAAAGTTTAAGGGGGATACACGCGGAAAGTACTTTACACAAAGGGTGGTAGGTGCCTGGAACGCGTTGCCAGCAGAGGTAGTAGAGGCAGGCACGGTAGATTCATTTAAGGTGCGTCTGGACAGATGCATGAGTAGGTGGGGAGCAGAGGGATACAGATCCTTAGGAATTGGGCGATAGGTTTAGACAGTGGATTTGGATCGGCACAGGCTTGGAGGGCCGAAGGGCCTGTTCCTGGGCTGTAAGTTTTCTTTGTTCTTTGTTCTTTGTTCACTCCCCAGGACCTTACTCTTAAGTGTACAAGTCCTACCCTGATTTGCCTTTCCAAAATGCAGCGCATCACATGTACCTAAATTAAACCCCATCTGTCGTTCCATGGCCCATCTGATCAAGGTCCTGTTGTACTCTGAGGTAACCTTCTTCCTGTCCACTACATCTCCAACTTTAGTGTCATCTGCAAACTTACTAACCATATCTCCTGTGTTCTCATCCAAATCATTGATATAAATGACGAAAAGCAGTGGACCCAGCACCAATTCCTGCGGCACATCACTTGTCACAGGCCTCCGATCTGAAAAGCATCCCTCCACCACCACTCTCTGTCGTCTACCTTTGAGCCAGTTCTGTATCCAAATGGCTAGTTCTGTCTCTATTCCAAATGATCTAACCTTGCTAACCAGTCTACCATCAGGAACCTTGTTGAACGCCTTGCTGAAGTCCATGTAGGTCACATCCACCACTCTGCCCTCATCAATGCTCTTTATTACTACTTCAAAAAACTCAATCAAGTTCATGAGACACAATTTCCTGCAGACAAAGCCACGTTGACTATCCCTAATGAGTCCTTGCCTTTCCAAATACATGTAAATCCTGTCCCTCGGGATTCCCTCCAACAGTTTGCCCACTGCTGAAGCCGGGCTCACTGGTATATAGATCCCTGGCTTTTCCTTACCACCTTTCTTACGTAGTTGCACTACACTACCCAACCTCTAGTCCTGTGGCACCTCACCTATGGCTATTGATTTTAAAAATATCTCATCAAGGGGCTCAGCAGTCACTTCCTGAGCTTTCCACAGAGTTCTAGGGTACACTTTGACCAGGTCCCAAGGATTTTCCTACCCTTTTAAGACATCCCAGCACCTCACCCACTGCTCCGCCCCCCAATAATATGGATATTTTTCAAGATGTTGCTATTTATTTCCCCATGTTTTATATCTTCCATATCCTTCTCCGCAGTAAACGCTGATGCAAAATATTTGTTTAATATCTTCCCGCATCTCCTAAAGTACCACACATGGATGGCCTTGCTGATCTCTGAGGGTCTTTATTCTCTTCCTACTTACCTTTTAGTCCTTTGATGTATTTGTGGAATTCCTTTGGATTCCCTCTAACCCTTTTTGATAAAGCTATCTCCTGTCCCCTATTTGCCCTCCTGATTTCCCTCTTGAGTATACTCCTACTGCCTTTGTTCTCTTCTCGGGATTCACTTGGTCTCTGCTGTCTGTACCTGACATGTGCTTCCTTCTAATTCTTAACCAAAACCTCAATTTCTCTAGTCATCCAGCATTCCCTACACCTGCAAACCTTACCCTTTACCCTAACAGGAGTATATTGCCTCTGGAACACCCTCAACTAGTTTAAATCATCCCAAGCAGCTCTAGTAAATCTCCTTGCCAGTGTATTAGTCCCCTTCCAATTCAGGTGCAATCCA
Source organism: Ginglymostoma cirratum (assembly GCA_024137785.1). NCBI lineage: Eukaryota > Metazoa > Chordata > Chondrichthyes > Orectolobiformes > Ginglymostomatidae > Ginglymostoma > Ginglymostoma cirratum. The sequence continues at coordinate 31,078,985 of JAHRHZ010000014.1, forward strand.
TCCTTCTTATACAGGTCACTCCTACCCCAGAAGAGATTCCAATGACTGAAAACTGTGAATCCTTCTTCCCTGCATCAGCTCCCCAGCCACGCATTCATCTGCTCTCTCCTGCTATTCTTAACCTCACCAGCACTGGGAGTAATTCAGATATGACTGCCTTCGAGAACCTACTTTTTAAATATCTGCCTTACTACTTATTGTCTCTCCTGTTCACTCATTTTTCTCATCTGATGTCGTTAGTTCCAACGTCTGCAATGACCTCCTGTTGGTCCTGCTTCCTTTTGAGAATATTCTGCACCCTCTCTGAGATAGCCTCGATCCTGGCTCCAGGGAGGCAACATGTCATTCTGGTGCCTTTCTATCGGCCGCCGAAATATCTGTCGGTGCCTCTGACTAGAGAGTCGCCTATCACAATCAGTCGCTTGAAACCTGGCATACCACTTGTTACATTAGAGCCGGTGGGATTTGGCCTCGTGCCTGCAAGGGAACTGAATGCAGTGCCTTAGACTCCTTGGCTATCTTTACACTGTAACTGAGTTGCCCACTTGGACTAATGAAGAAACCGTGAGCATTGCTGGGCAATGTATGGTCTTAACTAGAGTAGGTTTATTTTTGCTTGACAATAAATTTTGCGTGAGCATTGAAAGAACACTCAATAAAATAACCTTGATGTTTTTCCGATTCCCGTAATACAGTTGCTGTAGTCTGAGTGGGCAAACACATTTTTTGCATAATGGGTTGTGAATCTTTGAGATTCTGTACCCCAGAGAGCTGTGATGCTCAATAATTGAGTATGTTCATAATGGATTGATGGAGTTTTGAGCCCAAGGCATATGGGAATAGTGGGAGAAGATGGAGAATAGGTAGAAGATTACCAACAATGTTATTGAATTGCAGGGAAGCCCCAAAGAGCTCAGTGGACTACCTCCACTCTTATTTCTTACCTTTTTAGTAAATACAGAATTCTGGGAAATTTAGATGATCATTCACCAACTAATAGACTAAGATTATTTTTTGACATTTTCTGTTAAACATACTGTAAGAACGGAAAATTATCAGGCTTGCTAGAAAGGTTGAAGCCCATGGAATAAAAAGGACTGGAAGAATCTGAAGTTGGCTGATAAATAGGAATAGTGCTGACTGGTTATTTTTCATACTGGAGAAACACATATTGTGGTATTCATCAGGGATTGATATTGAACCCTTACTTGGAACCCTTAATATTAATGAGTGAGACTTGGCTGTCTGGGGGCATAATTTCCAAACTTATGCATGATCCAAAACTTGTAACTAAGGTGAATAATGAGTAGGATGAACTTGAAGAGGGCATAGGTTAGTGGAATGGATACGTGCCAGATGAAATTTCAGGTAGAAAATGTGAAGTGGTGCTTTTCCTTTTCGAATAAGGAAAGGCAATAAAATATTAAGAATACAGTTACAACAAAGGTGCAAGATCAAAGCAGCTTTGGGTATATGTGCAGAAATCATTAATGTGGTGAGGATGTTCCAGAAACTGGTTGGTTAATGAAGCTTATTGGATCCTGCCTATTATAAATGAGGCATAGAGTACAAAAACATGGAAGTTATCAGACACTGGTTTAGTCTCAACAGGAGTGTTGCCTCATTCAGCTGACTGCACTTTAGAAAAGGTATTTAAGAAGAAAAATAAAAATGCTTCCAGGTTTGAGGAGTTCAGTTACAAGGCTGAACTGGGGAGGAGCCGGGTCTGTTCTCAAATTGGTGTTTTGCAGAGAGAACAGATTTGATAATGGTTCTCAAAATCATGAGGGGTTCATACAGAATAGATCTGGTGAAACTGTTCATTTATTTTATTTAACCTGCTTTTTTCTGATCAGTTCTAACCTGTTCGGCAATATTATTATATGCCTCTGGAGGAGGTTGTACAACTGTACCACAAGAGGGCCCCAGAAACTACTGTGTATTTTTTAAACTTAGCCTATGTTCCTAACTAACCCGTTCAGATATGTTGTTACATACATCTGTGGAACAGATGAGATTTGAACCCGGGTCCCTTGGTTCAGGGGTAGGGAGACTATCACTGCGCCACAAGAAGGTCCCCCAGAAACCTTTCTGTGCTGTGAAAGTCCAGGCTCTAAATGTAGGCATAATGAAGAAACGATGCAAATGTGGAACGAGCTGAGTTGTTTTTGCAGAGGCACAAACAAACACGATCAGCCAGATGCCATCCTTTGGAGTTGTAAATGTTCTGTGTAACAATACTTTGACTCCGAAAGAATAAGCCCCTTCATAGGAAGCCAAATAAATGGGAGATACTTTAATTAAAGAGGAGGTTAATCAGTTAAACAATTCCCTATTAATTAATTAATAAGAAAATCTTTGGTTTAAGTGAGACAGTGAAAAGTAGTAAAACAAAGAATATAAAATCTAGCAGTACGATGAAAAGATGAAAGGTACATGTTAGAGATAATGAAAAATCGAAACGGTAGAAACAAAATCTAGGGACCTGTAGTGAAGATGGGAAAGACTGAAATGACAAGCCTACTGGTTTCGTAAAGGGAAAAATCAGGACACCATCCTGAATGCGCAGTTTTCTCCACGCCATCAGAATTGTGATCTGATGATCTAAACCTAAACTGTTAAATCGCCTCTCTCCTCCATACAATTGCTCCTCTCTGCTAAATTTAACTGACCATATCTGGGTGTTGCAAGGAATATGGTGGAAGACAGTAACTAAAGTCTATAGTTGTTAAAGTTAATGATTTCCAGAGGAAGCTGAGGTATTGCTCCTGATACTGCAATGAGAAACCCTTTATCCCATTTGGATATGTTTAATTTAAACTTGGGAACCTGCACTGGAAGGACCATTAACCTATAACAGCACCTGGTCTTTGAAATAACTTGATTGAGCTCAATTTGCAGAAATTTTGAAATGATCTTGTTCTATGCAATACCAAACCATGAAGGCTCTACGGCAAAAGTCCTTAATTGAAGTAATTTATTTTAGAGCCTGTGATGAACCGTTTTTCACATGTCTCAGGTTTTGAGTATTGAAATGTTTCTTTTTTATAATATCAAATGCTTGTAATTTTTTAGGATTAAAAGTTGAAGATATAATGGGAAGTCACATTGAAGACCCAATAACCTTTTGGGGACAGGTAATACAAATGTAATTTCCTTTTTATGTACAATAAAATACTGTTCTTTATTATTGATCCCTGGAGGAGTTTGTGACAGTGTGTGGATTTAGGAGACTACAAGGTATGGACTTAGCCCAAAAGATTGATTTCATAAATGTTATAGCACAGAGACAGGTTTGTCAATGTTTCTGCTCAGAAGCTGCATCCGCTAGTCTTCCTCTATGACTGCCCATTGACTTTTATCATGTCCTATTTTCCCTGAGCCAAACATTATGAAAAAGCAAATTATGGATTCTACATGAATAGGCTGTGTCAGATAATTCCATAATTTGCTAATCCTGTGTAAAAAGACAAGTGCGCTAAACTTGCCTTCAATTCATGATAAATTTGCACTTCCATGTTATTATTTAGCTGATAAGTCAAGGTAAACTATGCCTGTTTGCTTTACTGTTTCGCTTATGGGTAGACAGTCTTTAAACGAGCAGCCTTTCACCTAGGTATAGGTAATTGATGGCTTTGTAGTAGTTGTTTTACTATTAATCCAGAGACGTAAGCTAAGGATGTAGGGGCATGGGTTCAAACCCCAAAGCAGATGATGAATTTTTTATCCAAGTAATAAATCTAGGATTAAAAGCTAATCTAAAGCCTAGTTATTCTCCTGGAATTAGACCTTGCAGGCAATGTCTCAGACCCACCACAGGTGATCATAAGACAGGAGCAGAAGTAATCCATTTAGACATTGAGTCTGCTCTGCCACTCAAAAAGATCATGCCTAATCTGATAATCCTCAACTCCACTTTTCTGCTGTTTTCCTATAATCTGCAAATCCTTTAATGATTGAATATGTCTTTTCTCAGACTTGAACACATTTAAAAATCCAGCCTTAGCAGCCCCCTGTAGTAAAGAATTCTACAGATTCACTGCACTCTGAGCCAAGAAATTCTTTCTTATCTCTGACTTAAATGTATGACCCCCTTATTCTGTGATAATATCCTCTCAACCTAGACTCTCCCACAAGGGGAAACCATCTTTCCATGTCTGCCCTGTCAAGACCCTTAAAAATCCTTTTATCTTTTAAGAAGGTCGTCGCTCATTGTTCTAAATTCCAATGAGTGCAGGCTCAACGTACACGACTTCTGCTCCTAAGTCGATCTCCCCAAACCTTGGATCAGCATAGTGAACCTTCTCTGGAATGCCTCCAAAGCCTGTTTATTTTCCCTCAGATAAAGGGTGTAAAACCCGTCACTGTATTCCAGCTGTGGTCTGACTAGTATCATGTAAAGCTCCCCACTTGTATAATCCATTCCCTTTGAAATGAAGACCAACGTTGCATGTGTCTTCCCTATTACCTGCTGAACTTGGATGCAAGCTATTTGTGGACTCCCAGATTCTTCGATTCTGTAGCTTTCTGCAGTCTTTCTCCATTTAAATAATATTCATCCCCTCTATTCTTTGTGCCAAAATGCATTTTCTCACATTTTTCCACATTATATTCCACATGCCAAGTTTTGTCGTTGTGCTTAACCTGTCTATGTCCCTTTGCAGACCCAGTCATCCTCAGCATTTGGTTTCTGACCTATGTTGTCATCCACGTGCATGGTACTAGTACATTCACTTTTTGTATCCAAGTCATTTGTTGATGTTGTGGCACAACTTTGGTATACATTTGGGAGGGAATGGCCCTGGCATTCTGCAACGTTCGCTGTATGGCATTTCATGACATCTGAGATGGTAAGTCAGTGTTAGTGCTGATTACCACCTTTCGCCAGTCCTGCCCTTACCTGATGAATCACTTCTCCTCTGACAGGCATACTGAGAATGGGAAGGGGAGTAAATATACACTGGGTGTAACCATCGGGGAGAGTGGCTCAATGGCACCACAACTGACTGCTGGTTGAGCTTTAAAGGACAGCCCTTTAGACAGTCTTGTGACAGGTGTTGAGGGAACCAGCAAGAGGGAAAATTGCACTCACCTTGTGCTCACTAGTCTACCTGTCACATATGTCCATGACCATATCAGTCGGAGTGACCACTACACAGTCCCTTTTTGGAGAAGTAGTACCCGCTTCACCATGAGGATATCCTCCCCTGTGTCGTGTGGCACTACTGCTGTGCTGCATGTGTAGATTTTAGCAACTCAAAACTGGACATCCATGAGATGTTGTGGTCATCAGTAGAACCGTATTTAACCACGGTCAGACCTCGTGGCCTGGCATATGCCCCATTCTACCGTTACCACCATCACCAAACCAGGAGGGCATGGCTGGAGCAGCACAAGAGATAACTTTCAAAAAAGAGGTGTCAGCTTGGTGAAGCCATGGTAAAGGGCTACTTGACTGCCAGATAGTGTAAAGAGCATGTGAGAGACAGAGGTAAGTGATCCCAAAAGTGATGAATCAGGACAAAGCTCTACAGTCCTGACCCATCCAGACAATAGTGGTGGGCAACTGGATCCACATATATCCCCACCTTTAATAATAGGGGACCCCAGCACGTCAGCATAAAAAAACACAACCGAAGCATTTGCAGGCATCTTGGCATCTCAAGCCAGAAGTCCTGAGTCGACAGTCTATCTTGGCCGCCTCCTACAGCACTATAGTTTTATGCCCAGATTAATTATTAACGTGTCTTTAAACATAGCTAAATCCTTAGAAATACTCCATCTGCAGCTGTGGATTCAAAAATTTTAGTGTGCTTTTTTTCTCGTGAGAATGTACAGTATTGGAATCCTTCCATTTCTTGGTAGTTTAACTTTAGCTCGACAGCAGAAAATTACGTTTACTAATGTTTGGATATGATTTAATTTTGCACCTCTGTATAATCTCTCTATCCAGTTGAATACATTCTCTTCAAGCTTTACTGTTTAAAACATGCCAATAAGCCAAGTTCTTTTTCTACTTATTTTCCCAAATATTCTTGTTTTAGGGCATAGTTAATCTACTTCATTATCAGAGTCAGGACGTGTAATGCTTCATTTCTGATTGGAGTGGCAACATTTTGACTGATGAAACATTTTTGAACGTCAAAAAACCCTTCTTGTTTATTACCAAAACATTTTCTCTATCTCAACCTATTTTGTATAATTAAGTCTTCTGCAGATACAATTATAGTTAAAATATATTATTCTAATTTTCCTTCACATTTCATCTTTAATTTCCTTTGTTCAACAGTGCACCAGGGGATTAGCAAGGAACCAGTTCCAATGATGGATTAGTTCTTTGCTAATCTTCAGTTTAATCCGAAGCAATTCTGTTTGGACCAGTTTTATGTTTATATTCTTGTGCTTATGTGAGGCTCTTTTGTTTTTAATACTACTACCCACTTCATTTCCTCCTTCAATATTGTACATTTTTACATATGCTAAAAGTTCTCTCATCCACAGCGTAGTTCAAGTAAATGTATTTTAAAAATTGAGCTTTCAGTTTGCTCATTGTGAATCAGTAAAAGAAAGAGAGCTCGCATTTCTCTATCACCGGGCGGCACGGTGGCTCAGTGGTTAACACTGCTGCCTCACAGAGCCAGGGACCCGGGTTCGATTCCACCCTCTGGTGTGGCTGCGTGTGTTTCCTCCAGATGCTCCAGTTTCCTCCCGCAGTACAAAGATGTGCAGGTTAGGTGGATTGGCCATGCTAAATTGCCTATAGGGCAGTTCAGGGATGTGTAGATTAGGTGGGTTATAGGGGGATGGGTTTGGGTGGGTGCTCTGAGGGTCGGTGTGGACTTGTTGGGCCAAAGGGCCTGTTTCCACACTGTAGGGATTCTACGATTCTGACCTTCAGGCTGCCCCAAAACAGTTGAAGCAATTTATGAAATTGTTTGTTTTTTATTAAATTTCAGTTTTAGAAGTTGTAGTATCTAAGTTGCAAGGCCTGACAAACATAAATGATAATGCAGTTGTCTGTATTGTTGGTGAAGTGTTAATTGTTGGTGAAAACACCAGGGAAAACTTCTTGTTCCTAGAATAGTGTCATGGTCACTTTATTATGTTTAACTAAAAGAGCAGATAAGGCCGTAGTAGGCTGTAGCTAGGAATTGCTGAGAATGGACCATGTGAACAGAAAAGATTAAGTGTTGGAGGGTGGAGGATGTGGATACAAATCAAATTGGGAGAGAGGGGGAGCCCAAAGACTGGAGGGGCAGTTCAGATCGCTAATTAGAAGGAAGGATGAAATTATGGGTTCAAGGGGGAGATTGGCATCACTGGGTATAGGTTGGTGCATGTGTTAGATTGTGTTTTGTGAACTGAGGTCGTGGTTGGCAGAATTCCTTCAGAGGTTGGGGTGCACTCTTGCTCTTCACTTATTCATGAGCGTTGCTATAAAAAATGTACCTTCTGCAACCATGTAGTCTCACCTTTAGTTGCTGAATGTCCCAAGCCTTAAAATTTGCACCAATTAAATCAGACTCTCAACTTACATGGTGGGTGCGTGATTTACATATTGTAATGAAGTGTCTCACTTCTCCAGGAAGGTACACGGGTGAGAGACAAAACCTTGCCCCGTTAAATGCCATGACTGCAATCAGCTGAAGTTTCATTTTTGTACTTTTTAGAACATTGATTCTCACTCTTATTTGCCTTTTCATGAGGGTGTTAATATTGACCGCGATGTCCTTCAGCCCAGGTCCCCTCAACTTCTAATTCTATGGTCAAGAAAATTTATTTTGGATATAATAGATGTCAGATGGTGAGATTGTACGATGTAGTTTTCACTCTGTCCAGCTCAGGCTGCTCTGTTTATTGGAATCAAATGCATTACATGATACTTGAATCTGAATTCTAAACAGCTAAAATATTGTTAAATTCAAATCTTGTATATACTTCATTTCTAGGCAATTGAATTAATTGAAGATCTTCTTAAGATATCTACTGCTTTGACCGAAATCTGCCCATTTGCTGCCAAGGTGTTTGGAGATCCTGCTCCTGAAAAGGTATTTTACAAATTGAGATAAATGGGTTGAAGCAGCTATTTAAGATGGTTGGTATACCTATTCCCCCGCCTTCGCTCTGTGCTTTCCTCATGGGCATCATCATCTTCTGACTAAGCCAAGAATGCTTTGCAGTTTTCTTCATTTGACGGCAATTTACTTTCACTTTGGTGTAAAAATGGTATCGATTTCTGAATTTAGGAATATAATGATTGGTCTAGGCACATAATTGCTATTAATTGCCTTTGTCCTGTGTGCAGACTGGATTCTAGTGGGTCAGTGTTAAAACTTTTGCTATTCATTATATTTACCATTGATCTGGATGCAATTGTCATAGAAACTGTTTGCAAGTCAGTGGTCTATACAAAGGTTTGTACAGGTGATAAGACCTTAAATGAGAAAAGTAAGTCCCCCAGAAAACTTTATGCTTGGTAGGGGAATATCGTTTATTATGGATAAATGGTGTGTGTGTGTAGGAATAAAGCAGGACGTGTGTTCACTGCAGGGTTGTGAACAAAAGGCAATGAGAGAAAGACCTACGTTTTGGAATGCATAAATCTCTGAAAGTTCGTTACCTGTGCTGTGAAGCTGTTGCAAAATCAAAACAAAAACAATAGTATGTACTTACAAATCTTTGGTAAATCTGGAATGTTGGACAAAACTGGGCACATTTAAATAGCAGCCTATATCAACAGGGGCACTCATCTCGGGCTTCTCAAAGATTTCAAGGGGTCCACCAATGTGTAGACAAAATTGAACTTCTGTCCAAACAAAATATGTTAACAATCATTTTCAAATTGACACACCCTGCAGAGCTTGTACAATATGCTGAGGTCATTGGAAAGTGGACAGTGTTTGGAAGCTATCACCAGCTGCTTAATGTTTGTAAAATCTGATGGTTGTAAAATTGCCTTTGTTTAAAAAAAAATAGCCCATGGAGGTGAAGGGCCTACCTGGAGACAGACAACAGTGTCTGTCTGGGAATAGTCTTATCGGCACACCTGGAAGCAGCATGACTTCTAAATAAATTCCAGTTTCCTGAGTGTGGGAATGATGCGGGTGGTCGATGTCAATTAGCCAGACAAGTTGTCCACTGTGCTTCTTACCCAGCCGGATTCAGTCTTTACCACAGACTTTTGCCATCCCCTTTGTATGCTGTACTGGGGATGTCAATCTGTTGTTAGCTCTGTGTTGTTGTATATGTGGAATTTGCATAATTTCAGTCCTCCTCAGGTCACCTCTCTCATTTGCTTTTCTGCTATGTTAATGACTGCATCAGTGCTGCCTTCTGCTCGATGTTTTCCAGTTTGTAATGACTTTATTTCCAATTTCTACCCTCCTCTCACCTTCATCTGGTCGACTCTTTGCTGCCTTGACTTCTCTGTTTACATTGCTGGACTCTACAGACTCCCAAAGCTACCTCAACAATGCCTCCTCATATCCTGATTCCTGGAAGGATTCCACTTCATTCTCCCAACATTTGTTCTGTTGACACATGCTTCCACACAAGCGCTTCTTGATATATCTTCTGTTTGCTCTGCTGACGATCGCATGGTTGACAGGGCTCACTACTGTGTCCAGTCCATTTCATGTACTGCTCTTGCCTCCCTTCTTTCTTCCTAGAACCTCTCTTAATCCCTTTGACCTGACCTTTCACCCAATCAGCCTCCATATTCAACAGATCATTTTCTGCAGTTTCTGCCAACTCTGCGCAGTTCTGTCACCAAATAAGTTTTCCCCTGTTGCCCTCTACCAGAGGGACCATCTCTGTTTTGCTCTCATCTGATGACATCCTAGACAGTTTGGTATTTGCATTTAGCTATGTAAATGTGCTTTATGATCCTTTGATTTGAATTTGTTTTTAAATCAGAAGCAGGTACTTGGTTTCTAAGCCAGATTTCCTAACAATACATTAGAATGTTCAAATCAACTCTGCAATGAAGTATTTGAAAGTTGAGCTGATTGCTATGTGGATAGCGAAGATTTTGTTTGTGCCCTGTGTCTTCAGTGAAACAGCAGTGATTACTGCTTGCTTCTGTTAGGTGTTTGCTGAATATTTGTCTCTGTTTAACACCTTAATTATGAATCTTTGATGAGACCTGAAACTATTTTGCGTCATGCTTTATCGATTCAACCTATTAATCTGACTGCAGTTTGTAAACAAAAACAGAAGTTGCTGGAAAAGCTCAGCAGGTCTGGCAGCATCGGTGAAGAAGAATATCAGTTAACATTTCGGGTCTGATGACCCTTCCTCAACTGATTTGCAGCATCTTAAGTTTGTAAACTTAGTGTTATGAGCTATTTACTTAACTCTTGTACACATTTGTATCATCTGTATATATAATGTAATAGCTCTTTTATGGGGATCATAAAGTAGTAAATATTTTTATTCTTGCAGATTTATGGTGGATTATATTCCGAAGATCAATGTTGGTATAGGTGCAAGCTGAAAAAAATGATGACTAATGAAAAGGTATTCTTGGAAGTATTGTGTTGTTTGTGCTTTGGACAATCTGACCAGTTCCTGTATTATGTTGGGAAGGCGGACAAAAGAACGCCGAATTTGGTTTATGTTTTAACTTGGTTTTATTAACAAAATTTTCTTTATTTAAAAATACTATATGAGCCTTTCTCAAATTTCCACAGTATTTACACTTTGTTCGGCTCTAACCATCTGAGAAAGTATATAGCCCACAACGTTCCATGAGTTTGAGCTGGGCTGTAGGAATCTCCTTCCTCTCTGACATAGGGCTGGCTCTCTTCCACGAAGGTGGGTGTCTCAGATCAGGGCAGATCTTCTGGGTCGTCTTGGGTTGCTGTACAGTCTTCCGCCATGAGTCATGCTACGAGTCTTTATTTGAGGGGGTAGCTTTGAGGTGTGAATTTTTAATCTCTGCTTGCCCTGGACTTTCCGGAATATTCCATGACCTTTGGCCAATGGAGTCATGAGTGGGGCCCCAAGCATCCAATGGGGCCCCGCCAGCACCCTTCACTGTTGCTATGCCGGGGAGATGTAAAGTGCATGTCCTGAGGCACTTGCTGGAAGTCAAGGTGCAAGAAAATATGATTGATACTTCTCTAATGCCCAACCCTTGAGCTACTTGTAACTGATTCCACCTAAATCTTTGTGACTTCTTTGACCTTGGTTTCCACTGTTCTTTATCGCTGCTGGCTGCTGTTGAATTTAGTTTGGCCAAATTTCTATTAGGGCCCGATTTTTCTCTGGCTGTAGTGGGATGCCCAAGTTTGAACCTGCGGTTGCTTAACCATAATTTTTTCTTCTTCAAACATAAATGTCTGTACCAGCGGTCTGATGTTTGATTTTTGAATATGGTGATTGTGCTACATAGTCCATCTTTGACATTAGGGAATCACAGAACTGTGAGGGTTCAGAAGGACATTTTCTCTGTTGTTTGTGTTGGCTGTCTGGCCGTTTTGACTCAGTGTCAAATTGCTACTTTTTCCTTATAACCCAACATATTGTTTTTATTTAAATAATAATCCAACATCCTCTTGAATGCCTCACTTGAACTTGCCTCTACTACACTTCCAGACAGTTCATTCCAAACCTGGACTATTACAAAATAAGGTAAGTGTTGCTGCAACTGTACAAAGTATTACTGAGATTGCACCTGGAATATTGTGTACAATTTTGGTCCCCTGTCTTGAGGGATGTAATTGCTTTGGAGGTATTTGCCACCACAATGCCTTATCATTGAAGTACTTGGTCTAGTTGTATACTGCAGCTTGATGGACAAGTTGTTTCAGCTTGAATACTTTTTGAATGAATTAGAAGCAAGCTTCTACCAGTAATTAATATCAATGCTACTGTGTTCCAAGCAGAGCTTGAGTGTATTCAAAGCAATTTCTTTGTCCCCTCCCAGATAGTTGAGAGAACAGGACCTGATGCAGTAGATTCTTTTTCAGCTATCTAGGCACAATATCCAGTCTATTGTAGTTGATTTTGCAGGAGTTTTGTCAGCACGTATGTGCTGCTGGCTTCAAGAAAGACACGTATTTGTTAGATGGTCCTCCCATTGCTTCCATCACGTGCTGTGGATTCATTGTTAATGGCATTTCTCTAATGCAGTTATGTGTCATTGCACAGTATTGGCTAAATCGAGCAAACCTCTTCTTTAATAAAAAAAAAAAATCCATTAGTGAAACTGCTTTAAGTATTTCTTATAAAAAAGCAAAATTTATCTTTTTATTTCCAGTGGCTGATGACTTATGTCGATTATGGAAATTCTGAAACTCTAAACAAGTCATGTATTGTTGAACTTCCAGAAGATATGCAGTATCCTGGATTGGCCAGCAGGTTCAGACTTTGGGGTCTGCAGATTCCACATAATCAAGATGTAACTCCATTTGAACAGGTAAAGCACACTATATTGGCAGTGTTGATGGTACTCGTGCAATTACTTGCTTCATGATGTACAAAGTTTATAAAAAGTTTTGGTTTTGTTCATAAAGGTTACAGCATCAGAAGATGTGGCCTGTATGGCTCAAGTGATTTGATCTGAAAGGTCTGGGAAAAAAGGGTTTGTTTCTTTTGACTTTTGTTCTAGTGGGTTCTTTGAATGTCACAGAAATCTTGGCTTTCCCTCTTAAGTGCAAGTGGACAGCGACTTTAATATAACTAATTTATGAGTGAATTTACAGCAACAGCTTGTGTAGTGCCTTTAATGTAATAAAACTTAGCAAGGCAGGAGCATAGTAAAACAAATAAGATGTTAAGCCGTATAAGGAAATAAGTCAGATGACCAAAAAGCTGATCAGAGAGTTAAGCTTTAAGGAAGAAAATTTGACCAACTTCATTTTAAAATTGCATACAGACTCTCTGGGCCCTTCCATTTGAATAGTCTGTCAGCTGTCCTGATCGGTGCCTGTTTTCTCAGTGTTACTAGCCTGTCTTTGCTTTTCTCTTTATTTACAGCAATTTCACTGGTTCTGATAAATAATAAATGTCACTTAGAGTTTAGGAGGATGAGTGGAAGTCTAATTGTGGTACATAAGATGCTAATGGGGATGTTTCCTATTTGGGGTAATCTGGAATGAAAGGTCATAGTTTTAGATTTAAAAGAGAGATGGGGAGAAGTCATTTCTGTCGAAGGGTTGTGAGTTTGTAGAATTCACTACCATAGAGTGCAGTGGATCCTAGGGCATTGAGTAAGTTTTAGGAGGAAATAGTCAGATTTTTAATCAGTGAAAACAGGCAGGAAATTGGTGTTGAGGTCGAGATGAGATCGGCCATAATAGTGTTGAATGGGGGAGCAGGTCTGAGCTCAGCTGTTAACTCCTGCTCCTAGTTGTTGTTATGTTCTTAGTGTGACTCAGAACTTGAGTGTAAAGTGGAGGAAGGGATAGAGGTAACAGGGTATAGAGCTGGATGAACACAGCAGCCCGAGCAGGAAGGCTGATGTTTTGGGCCTAGACCCTTCTTCAGAAGGGTCTAGACTCGTAACGTCAGCTTTCCTGCTCCTCTGATGCTGCTTGGCCTGCTGTGTTCATCCAGCTCTACACCTTGTTATCTCAGATTCTCCAGCATCGACAGTTCCTACTATCTCTGAAGGGATAGAGGTGTTTTGTTGCTTTTGCATAAACCTTTACCCCACCCAGGGAACATGTCCTTAAAGTCCGAGCTGTGCCTTTCTGGAAAGAAGCTCCTGAAGTTGGTACCCTCTCCAACAAAAGGAGTCCATGCTAGTTAAATTTACAATTCCAAATCTGAGTTTGTTAGATTTTAGGCAGGTACATGATGGAATTAGAATGCAAACTCGGCTATGATTTTATTGAAGGATGGCAGAACCGACTCTTAGTTGCCTATTTTAACGTTTAATCTTGTTTTACCACCATTCTGGTAATAGACCTTTGTTTAATCAAGGCATTTGTTTGAGAAGAAATCTTTACCCCTTTCTGCAATTAGCAAGACTGATTTAATGGTTTTAGCAGTGATTTTATTTTTCAACTTTGTTTTTGAGAAAAAAGTTTTTCTTTAGTAAGTTCTGTCAACTTTTGACAGTTCAAATGAATTACTTTGGTTTTGTGACAATGGGGAGTAATTGTGAATGAGAAGGCACCAAACGCCAGCCAGTTGTTCATACACATGCATTAATTATTCCAGTCTGTAACTAGCTGTAAGCAAATACAGATTGCAATTATTTACACAATAACTCTCACTGATGTGTGTGTCTCGGTAGCAGACGGTACGAAATTATAGACCACGTGAAGATTTGGGCTGCTGGTGCAGCAGCAGAGGTTTGGGTGAGTTGGAAAGGAGTTGTTAGAATAGTGATCAAGGGAATTTGTCATAACTTTTATGTCGTGCCGTTTAACTTAAGTTTTAAAAAAACTGTCCCAAGGCATTTCTCCAGAGCATTACAATGCCAAGTATGATAACAAGCCACAGAATGAGATACTGGAATCGAAGTAGTTTTGTAAAGGAGGAAAAGTTATTTGAGAGGCAGACAGGTTCAAAGTGATTATTCCAGAACTGAGCACATGGTCACCAATGGTGGAACAATTAAAATCAGGTTTGTGCAATCAGCCCAAATTTGAGAACTGCAGATATCATGGATAGTGCAGGACTGGAAGGGATTAGAGATGTGGAGGGATGAGTCCATAGAGGAATTTCAAAAAGAGGAATTTAAAATTTTGAAAATTAAAATGTTGCTTAACTGGGAGCCATCATAGTTCTGTACGTAGCAGGGTGATAGGGGACGTGGGATATGGTGTAAGACAATGCCAGCAGAGTTTCATATGACCACTAACGTATGCAAGGTAGAAGGTAGGAGACCAGGCAGGAGAGGATTGGCTAGAAAAATACATAGTACCAGAGGACAGACAGGCGTAGAAAAATACATAGTACCAGAGGATTGGACTAGTTGAGACTAGAGGTGATGAAGGCATGAGTGAAGGAGATCTAGGGTTCAAATCAGCAGGCTGGACAAAACTTAAAATTTTAACCATAAAGGCTTTTGTGGCTCACAGGCCTGGAACAGAGAAGATGAAGCTGAGTCAAACCATCAGATTTGATCGAAAGGAGGAGTTTCTTCGCTTTTTGACTAACTTAAAATGATGGTGTTGGGAGTAGGGGGGATTTTGTTTTTGCCTTTTGAGAGTTTTTCAAACTATTTTTTACATTTTTTAATATGGTTTTCTTGTATTTGCAATCAACATTTGTGTTATTGTTAAACCCAAACCTGTAGCTTTATGACCTCATCTTTCAGTGAAAGACTGTCCTGGCTAAATCAAAGGAAATTGAAACATGATCCATTAAGGCAACCTTTGTTCAGGCAACTGACTTGTACAGTAGTAACATCATACCCAACAGTTAGACTCTATATAGGTGAGGCTTAGTTCAAAATGATGGGGGATGTAGTAGACGGAATGATGAGAATGAGAAAGGACAGTCGGTGCTACATAAACTATTGAAGGTTTCAAGTTAGGGAATGGGGAAGGAAAGAGGACTAGCAGTAGAAATTTAAATAAAAGGCGAAGTTCATAAATTTATGCTGCATTACTGATTTTAGTTTGTAATTTGCCAGCAGGGCCCTATTTTAAGTTAGCTTAGACAATCTGGCGAATTTGTGATGAGCAAATTTAAGACCAAGTCAAATTCTGTATTTTTTTTAAAAAAAATGCTTTTACCTATAAAAGAACATGCTGAGTAATACTGATGTTTCATGTTTGACCACTGGATGTCACTTCTGCACTGAAAACAAAGTTAAGCGTGCACACCTCATTGTTCATGTGTAGGTAAAGGTTGGTGGAGGTAGATTCTTGGTTAAATAGCAAGGCCTGGAGAATAGTTTTCTAAATTATTCTTGGTATGATGTACTGGGTAAATTTAAGCAGGTTGATCACTATAGAATCTTTCCATTCAATGGTAAGATCCCAATTGATGTTATCAGTGGACAAATCAGATCCTAGACTGAAACCTGGCTTGGTGAGATGATGGTCTTGTGGCATTGCTGCTTAACTAGCAATCCAGAGACCCAGTTAATAGTCTGGGAAACCCAGGTTCAAATCCCACCACAGCAGATGGTGAAATTTGAAATTAAAAACCGAACGATGACCGTGAAATTGTTGATCGTCAGGATAAGAATCCATCTGGTTCATTAATGTCATTCAGTGAAGGAAACTGTTATCCTTGCTGAGTCTAGCCTGCATGCGAGTCCAGAACCACAATAATGTGGTTGACTCTTAACTGCCCTTGGAAATGGCCAAGCAAAATGATAGAATAAACTGCAAGGAAAGAGAAAAGGAATGAAAGCAGATGGACAACCTGACACCAACTTGGGCACTGGAAATGACAATGGCAAACACAGCCCTGTCAACCCTGTGAAGTTCTCCGTATTAACATCTGGAGACTAATGTCAAAATTAGTAGAACTGTCTTGCAGGCTAGTCTCCTTCGAAACAGCATTCAAATCCATCACCACTGACTACTCTAGAAAGATAGAGGAGCACATATGTGGGAGCACGACCACCTCCAAGCCACCCAGTGTCCTGACTTGGAAATCCTTCATTGTCACTGGGTAAAACTCCTGGAGCTTCCTTCGTAATTGGATAGTGGGTCAAGACAGCAGCTTGTCGCCACCTTTGCTCAGGCAAGGAATGCTGTCCTAGCCAGCGATGCCATCATTCCATGTATTTTTGTTGTCTATGTATTTTTTTCCTCTGTTTTAATGAGTTGGTCTTTTACTGGACCACCAGTACTTGATGCTGCAGATTTGTTTTTTTTACAAAAAATAGTTTATTCTGCACATGAAATGAAAATCATCAAATAAAACAAACTGTATATAACAGCAATAAAAAAATTGAAATATGTGATAAAAGATAATTCCACCAGTCCTAACAGCGCTCTTAACTGTACTCGCCAGAAAGAATTCCCTTCTCTACGAAGATTAATTTAACTGTGGTTTCAATTCTAACTGTTAAGAATCTGCGAACCTCTTCCTTGAGTCTTCATACAACTAATTTAAGGCTTATTCAGCTTCAGATGACCCTGTGTTGGACTTCAGGTCTAGAATTTGAAAACTTAAATGTGTTAGTCTGAAGTAATCTGTTTCTTAACAATTCTAAACTATCTCCCTTCTTTAGGAGCAACTGTTCTGTGAATCGCGCTTCAACCAGGACTTCTGTAAACCTCTCAAACTGAAACTAAAAACCTTTCTTTTTCTTTCAAAGAAAGAAAATGTAAAACGCTGTTGCTCTCTCCAAGCCAAATAACCACAATAGAATTCTGCGTCGTCCTGTCTGAAACCTAATGCAATGATGTTTATCCTATTTGTTCATAAGGTTCCCATTGTAAACAAAACCCCAGTACTCTTCAGGAATACTTCTTTGACTGTTTTTTAAATAAATCTCCATGGCTACAGAAAGATTTACAAGTTAATCATTAAACCCATTCAGACACACAAACCAAGCCACATGTCATTAGTTCAATATCCAAATGCTTAAAAAAAATTAAAATAATATTTGTCGCACTCCTTACAACACAACAAGAAGGTTTCATATTTCTTGACATTGGGGTGTATTTTATAGGACTGGGGAAGCTATACAGACAGGATGGACTTTATCTGAATTGGACAAGCTGCAATTCCAAGAGTATAACTATTCAAGATAGAGAGGATTTAGACTACAGAGGAGGAGCCAACAGACTGAAAAATTAATAATAAACAATTGGGAATAGAAATGATCATGGTTCTGGATGTAAGGCACACAGCAAGATAATGGCCAGATATATAGGCACTGATCCAACTGCTGATGTATATGATATCAAGATAAGACTATTCATGGTGAAATTGATAAATTAAAATCATGGTTTTTTCCAGGAGTAATGAAGGCCTTGTAATTGTGATTATTTATGGTAGGAATCTTAGAAATAAAATGGAAGCTGCAATATTGCTGAGATGATAGGGTTTTTTGATAGTCTATTTATTCTTAGCACTATCAACTTTTTCAGAGCTGTAGAAAATACAAGCTGACTTTAACATTATTAAGAAAAACTGAGAATCGCATGCAACTGTACCTCCCTACCTGACAAGCTCAATGCTTTCTATGCTTGTTCTGAACAGAAGAACAAAAGGGCGGCGCGGTGGCTGAGTGGTTAGCACTGCTGCCTCACAGCACCAGTGACCCGGTTTTGATTCCACCCTTGGGTGACTGTCTGTGTGGAGTTTGTACATTCTCCCCGTGTCTGTGTGGGTTTCCTCTGGGTGCTCCGGTTTCCTCCCACAGTCCAAAGATATGCAAGCTAGGTGGATTGACTATGCTAAGTTGCCCGTAGTGTCCAGGGATGTGTAGATTAGGTGGGTTATAGTGGGATGGATCTGGGTGGGATGCTCTGAGGGTTGGTGTGGACTTGTTGGGCTGAAGGGCCTGTTTCCACACTGTAGGGATTCTATGAACTGTGTGGATAGGGTTGAGTGATGCAAGTAGAAGGAAATAAAGTTTAGATGTTTACTACTGCATTATAGTAGATTCTATTAACTGTTTGCTAAATGTTACCATTTTTACCCCTGTCTTTCTGGCGAAACATTGCATAATGATTCAATTCCTTATTTACCGGATATCCAGCAGTGGATAGTTAATTGACTTTAATTGCTCTAATACATAGATCTCTTTTCTCCTTGCTTTAGGGAAGACGTTTTCTGGCCAGTTTGGTAAATGACAAAATAATCCGGGTTAATCACAGAGACACAGCTGAGGATGGAGCCTTCCTTGTAAATGCACAAAGTGATGCTCTAGATGTTGGACAAGAAGTTCTGAAAAAGGGGTTTGCTGAAAAGTGCAAGACAGCTTCTGTCCACAACAATGAAGGAATAAGAAGTAATTCAGTCCCATTGATTTCTGGTAGAAATGCTGAGGGGTTTCAGGGACTCGGCAGTGGTTCCCAGAAAATGAAGAATACCCTTGATTCAAGAAATGATCAGCTGGGAAGTGAACCTAAGGGACGAGTAGACAATGTTGAATATTGTAGAGATTTAAGAACGGATCGTGGAATTACACTTGTACGTTCGTTGTAAGTACAAAATGCTCAGTAGTATTCTGTTTTTGGAGCATTAGTTAACTTGGTTTTATTATAAACTCTTGTAAGAATGGTAATGCATACCAACGAAAGGAGGCCTGTAAGAAAATACTGCAATAACTGTGAGAGACTTTGTGCAAAGGTCAATCCGGTAAAGTTCTTTTGGCAAAGTTAGTCTGGAAGGTGAGTTCATAGTGTTTTCAGCATAATTTCTCAGAGCAATATGTATTTGAGCCAACCAGGGAGCAGGCTGTTTTGGAATTGGTAATGTGTAATCAGTCAGGATTAGTGCATGACCTCCTTGAAAAGAACCCTCTGGGCAACACCATATACACATGATAGAATTTCATGTTCTGTTTATCGGTGAGAAATTTTGCTGTAAGGCTAGATTCCTCGGCTTAAGTAATGCAATTTCAAGGGTGTGAAGACAGATTTCACTGAAATAGCCTGGGAATGTAAGTTGGAGGAAAAAAGCTAGGCATAGTGAAGTAGTAGCAGACTTGTAAGATATTTCATAACTCAACAGAGAGATATTCCTCAAGAAGGATGCACAGTTGGTGGCTAACTGAGGCTGAGGGTGATATCATTAATGCAAGGTCAGAAGATTGGGCATATTTTAGAAACCAGCAGAAACTGATAAAAGCAGTAATGTAAAATTAGAGTAAGAGGAAAATAACTGAAACAAAATCTTTACAAGAATATTAAAAAATGTGATCAATGTGAGTGTTCTTGCCGTTAAGAGGAAGAGACTGGGGAATTAATTTGAGGAAACAAAGAAATGGTGAAGGCTTCGAACACTTGAGTAAAGGGAAGGAAGAACATAATCTAAAAAATGTGAGCGTGTACGTTTTGACTGGGAGAGTACAAAAACAGAATATTGTTTAAATGGAGAGGGAAACTATAAACTCTGTGGTACAGTGGGATTTAAGTGTCCTTATACAACATTGCAACTGCACATGAACTTTTTGCAACAGATGAATGAGATCGCAAATGAAATATTGGCTTTTCTTGCAAGGGAATAGAGTATACAAGCAGAGAAGTGTTACTAAGCCTAAGTGACACTGCATCTGGAGTACGCTACAATTTTGGCTCCTTACTTAAGTGGTGGTATAATTGCACTGGAAACAGTTCAGAGAAGGTGAACTGAGTTGATTGCTGGGATGAATGAGTTACCTTGACAGTGAGAGCATGTAAGACCTATTCATTGGGGATTAGAAAAATAATCTTATTAAAATATACTTTGAGGAGGCTGGGTGAGGGTAAATGCTGAGGATGAGGGTATATGTGGAAGATCCTAAAACTGCTGTGCACAGTTCAAAAGGAAGAAGCCTCTTATTTAAAATTGAGGTGAGAATTTCTTTAAGGATTGTTGGACTTTATGATTCACTTCCCCAAAGAACAGTGGAGGCTGGGTTATTAAACCGTATTCGAGAATAAATTAAATTAAGCAGGGCTTTGATCAGTAAAGCAGTCTCCGGTTATGAGGGCCCAGCAGAAAAGATTTGTTAAGGTGATAATGAGATCAGCCAGATTTTATTGGATCATGGAACATACCTTGAGGGGCTGAATAGTTTAGTTCTGCTCCTGTTTCTTATGGTCACCAATTTGATTTGAAATTAGGTTAGTAAATAGAAGATTGTCATGTTATAGAATTCTGCTGTGATTGTTTTTGCTAAGTTGGTGCCTACAACTAGGAAACTCATGATCGTTTAGCCTTTTTTTTAAATCAGTGGACTTGTTCATAGAAATAATTAAATGGCTGTCTGACCGTTTAGATATACTGAAAAGAATAGTGTAATTGTTAGATGTGGGAGTAACTAAAAGACAGGATTTATCTTTCCTTTTATGCCTCCAAGTATATAACGTGGCATTTCCACGAGCTTTTCCAAGCGCAAGGCCAGCATTACTTGTCCTTTTAAAACATGGCAGTGAGCTGCCTTTTTGAACCACTACAGCTCACATGGTGTAGATGTACCAATAGTGATGTGTTTTTTGACCTGGCAATGATGAGGAAATAATGGTGTACATCCAAGTCTGGATGATGTGTGACATGGAGGAAACTTGCAGGTATTGGTTGTATTCCCATACTCCTGATTCCCTTATTTTTCTAAATGGTTAGGGTTTTGATTTTGGGAAGTGAGCTAATGAATAATCCGTTGTTTGGAATGGACAGATGTCTGCATCCTGTCAAGTTCGCACAAGTTTCTCGCATATTAAAACAAACAGATTTGAATTCTTCAATTGCCACTTACTGCTCCAAAAAAAATTAGACAAATTTATCAAATATTCTGTCAAATATTTGTAAACTACGATTTGGTGACTCTGTTGCAAAATATGCTGCTTTTATACTGTGTTTAAACAAGTTACATCGAAGTTGGTTGTTTCACGTTATAATGAATGAACGGATAGTGCAGAGAAATCAAAAACCATTTTCAGTAACCTTTCAAATCCCCTTTCTGAAGGGAGAGAAAAATATCAGGCCAGGGTCGTACTGGACAGAAGCTCAATATGGTGAAGATGCAACATGATCAAAAGTTGCTGGAAGATCAAAATGAAAAGTTGAGAGCCAAGAATAGCAAATATCTCCAAAATTGCAATTTACTGGAAGGGCAGATTAAGCAGCAGCAACAGGAATTGAAGGTATTGTCAGACAGATGTGATCACTTATTTTGAGACTTCCTTCGTTTTGCTCTAAAGGTTTAAATTCTGTTTAAAGTTTCTGCTTTAAAATCTTTCTTAAAAAATGTTTTAGAAGATTTTTTTGCTTTGAAGCTACTTCTAAAAAATGTGCAGGAGAACCTATTTATATGGAGCTCAGTTTTCATGTGGCTGCGGCAATACGTAAGTGAATACTAGCATTTTTGCTCCAGCGATGACTGACTGTTACTTCGTGATTTTAAAAGTAATAATGAGCTGACCGAACTCTCTCTCGAGGACAAGGAAAAGACTTAATGCTTGAATATAGAATAAAATCTGTGGAACACAACCATTTTTAATACTTAAGTGTCTTTGAAAAGATTGGTTATTGTGACGATAGAGTTAGATTTGAAAAGGAAGGCAGAGAGCCTCTGCATTGTGTTGGAAAGGGATTAAATGTATGTGTTTGTGATTTACTAGAACCAGTAGGGTTCGCAGTTTTGAATGCCAAATATTATGGATCTTAAGTATTCAATAATTAAGTGCGCACTTAACAGCACATTGAGTTGTGGAAATCAAATGTGTTCCAGTCCAGGCTTGATACACAAATTGATCAGGCCTTTTTGTCCATAAGGTGGGTGGGGGAGACCTGATTTTTCTGCAGGAGGCTAAAAGGCACCCAAGGCAGATGTTTAAGAAGAGATTGAGAGGAAGCAATAGTGAGATTAATTCAGAGATTTTGATCTTATTGCAGCACAGGGCCAATGACTTTGTGTGGTCACGGTCAATGAATGTTTATTCCAGTGCCACCATCTGCCAGCTAGACTACCCACCACCACCCTCATACACAAGACCATCACTAACACATCATCAATCCCAGCTAATGAGGTTCAGTTGTTTGCAATGGCTCACTCTCTCTCTCAGCACACCTGGAACCTCGCATCTCAGCACTTACATACATCCAGCTATTCAAATATGATGGGTTCATCACTCAAACATATTTCAACACACTCTCTTAAACAGTCTTCCCTTTTTTCTGTTGGGTGCTGTGGTACTTAGTGAGGGAGCAACAGAGGATCGACAGAGGCCCGCAGCGTTTGGAGGCAATGGTGCTGCAAATTGATGAGATTGTGTTCAATAAGGTTGTAGTATATGGTGTAGCTGAGAACGTCAATGATGACAATATGTTACTGTCTTGTGGATACCTCAAACTTCACCATCATCCAGCAATCTGGTATGAAGTACAAGCCACTGATGGTGTGACTACAAAACTCTTGTTTTCCACTTTTCTCCTTTTTATTACTTAAACTTTGCTTCTACATTTAAGTTTTCATACACTCCTGCTGCTACCTGGCCAGCAAGTGAAGGCTCACAGGGAGGGACATGAGCAAGAACAGAGATTCGAAGATGGAACACCACCATACGATCCAATCATTGTAACTACCAACTCGTACATGAGAGGGTGTGAGGAAATGGAGGATTGGCATGTGATGGCACTGGGCACAAGTGTTCTGCAGCTAGCACAAAGGGGAAAAAAATGGCACATGTGCCAAATCCCTGGTTGCTGAGGCTGCTGACTAGATACACTGCACAGGGAGAAGGTTGAGTGTCATGCTCATTGGAATATTGGCTGCATTGCCACAGGTTCCTGTGTAATGTCCAGGAACACTGAGGCATCTGGTCCCAGCTTAGCATACTTTTGTGCTGAGGTTGGAGACTGCACTTTTTGTGATGGGTGACTGCGCGAGAATATTTGTGAATTTGGCTGTGCTGAAATGCCTGGTGGTCACTTACAAGTCAGAAGGGTGCCACTTAATTTCTGAGAGCTGCAGTGAACGCTCAGGCTGAGATCTTGAGATCCATGATTGGTGCTGCATGGGTTTAGACTGCTGCCGTCAGAGATGCAGGTAACAGTGTTCGAATTGGCAACAGTTTTTCTCACATTAGACCAGCAATCCAATAGACTACTCATATTGTTACGGTTCTGTCTCTGAAAATGGCAGTTGTTTTGTGGTTCAGGAGCCTGCTGTCCTCCTTTCAGAATGAAAACATTGTTGTTCCCACCACTCATGTTGCCCCTGAGGCTGTCTCCCAACCAGTCATTCCAAATTGTTGCTGATCGCAACGTGATGATGGATTCTGAAAGCGGATCCCTGATCAGCCTTGCACCTCGATGTGCTGCAAGTCCATTTGTCATTTTTTTTTAAAATCTTCATGGGAAGTGGGCATCCCTAATTGCCCAGAGGGTGGTTAAAGGTCACTATGGCTCTAGACTGAAATGTAGGTCAGACCAAGTAAACACAGCAGTTTCCTTCCTGAAAGGCGGCTGGTAAACTGGATGGGTTTTCCTGACAATCAGTCAATTCATTCATGGTCATCACTGGGCTGTGGGATTTGAACCTGGGTCCCCAGAACATTACCTGTGTCTCTGGATAACAGTATCGCGATTAATACTTCTAGGCCATTGCCTCCCCTTCTCCTATTAAAAGTCAGCTGCTTTCCATCAGTCATGCACCAGCCACTGAGGTAACACTGCAAGAGTGTCAGGACTTGGGCACCTTCTTGATGGGCGCTGGTGAGTTGTTAAGTTTTATGTTGGTGTTGGAAGTCCTGTTGAATAAAGTTATTAGGGAATGTTTCTTCTATGGTGTCTTTTATGTCAGGATTTTGCGCAAGTGGATGTTGTGCTGCCCTGTGTAGGAGGATGGGAACATTGCTGGTCTTGGGGTGCTCTCAGAAGATCCAGGGTCAGGTTAACTACTGCTGGTCAGGACAGTTGATTTGGAGTGATAATGTCCTGATGCTGCCACCTCTTCCTCCACTTGAAGCTAAAGGCCTGGTAGAAAGTGCTGAATGCTATTGAAAACAAGTTTGTGTTGAGTACGGCAGTGCAGCAGACCTTCTGGACAAACTCCAGCAAGTGTTGCAGGGTTCCACCTGGGTGGTTGAGGCTGAGGAACCGTGGTTTTAGAACAGCTCTGGTTTTCTTCAACATGTTCCTGGCCGCAGAGTCCTCTTAGACACATTGTGTTTGGGTTGAAAAGGGGTCGTGGCCTGTATGTGATAATTGTGATCCTCATCTTAAAGTAGCCACTTTCTGGGTCACTCAAAAATGGCAGAAACAAACAACTGATGCAGAATCATAGCAGCATGGCTGCTGCCAAGAATGACATGGTGCATGGTTGTATACCAACCAGTTACCCTTTGCTGAAATTGCTCCCTTTTAAGATCTGGCACTTGCAGAGCCACATTGGTGGCCCCCAGCATCATCGGGCAACTTGCTACCTTGGCAAGACCACAAACCATTTCACCCTGTTTCTTTCTCTTTGAGATTTGGAGATGGTGGCACATTAAGCAACCCTGTCCCTGGTGGAGCATAACTGCTGTAGATGCTGCTTCTGGCTTCAATAGATCTATCAGGGCTGCCTGAAGATCCTTGATGCATAGGGATTTCTGTTTAAAAACCCTTCTTTCTCCTCCTGGGGCCATACTGAAAGCTGATCCACTGTCTTTTTTGGTGGATCCCACCCAAGGACATCTGTCTCTCCGTCACACACCTTTGGCCTGGGATCTAGAGACACTGCTGGGCTGTGGGTGTGTGTCATACTGCCAGCAATTATCAGCTCGCCTGTAGGGCTGCTGTATAATACAGCTAGTAGTCTCTGATTATCAGCAACTCTTGGAGGCTGGGACTTCCAACCCCTGAGATCCATGATCCTGGGAGAAGGTCTCCCTCTGGCCCAAATGGCAGATGATGTGGCACATCTCCTGAAAAGTAATGTAGGGTTCTTGCCTATTCTGTAACTAGTGACCCCCACATATGAGCATGCAAAATTTAAAATGCATGGGATTGAGGGTCATGTACTGACATAGGTAGAGAACTGGTTGGCAGACAGGGAGCAGAGAGTAGGAATAAACGAGTCCTTTCCAAGTGGCAGCCATTGACTAGTCGGGTATCACAGAGGCCAGTGCTTGGACCCTAGCTCTTCATGTATTAATGATTTAGATGAGGGAATGAAATGTAATACCTCCAATTTTGCAGACGTTACAAAGCTGGGTGGGAGGGTAAACTGTGAGGAGAATGCAGTGATGTTTCAGTGTGATTTGGACAGATTGAATGAGTGGGCAAATGTATGATGAAGTATAATGTGAATAAATGTGACATTATACATTTCGGTAGCAAAAATGGGAAGGCGAGTTTTTATCTGAATGCCAGAAGATTGGGACAAGGATGGTGCAGTGAGACCTGGGTGTCGTTGTACGCCAGCCACTGAAAGTAGGCATTCAGGTGCAGCAGGTGATAAGGAGGACAAGTGGTGTGTTGGCCTTTATCGTAAGAGGGTCCGAGTATAGGAGCAAGGATGTCGTTGGAATTGTAGGGGGCTTTTGGGAGGCTACGCTTGGAGAATTGTGTGCGGTTTTGGCCTCCTTAACTGAGGAAGGATTGCAACAGAGCTTTACCAGACTGATTCCTGGGATTGCAGGACAGATAGTATGAAGACAGAGGGGATTCATTATTCTTGTATTCACTAGAGTTTAGAAGAATGATGGGGGATCTCAGAAACCTATGAAAATCTAACAGGACTAGGCACAAGGAGTGATGACTGGTGAGTGCAGAACCAGGGGTCACATGCTATGGATTGGAATATGAGATAGGCCATTTAGGACTGAGATGAGAAGAAATTTCTTCACCCAGAGAGTCATGAGTCTGTGGAATTCTCTGCTACAGAAAGGGGTTGAGACCAAACACGAAGGAGTCAGATATAGTTAAAGGAATTGAAGCGTATGGGGAGAAAGCAGGAACTTGATAACTAGTCGTATGATCATTGAATGGTAGAGCAGACTCGAAGGGCTGAATGACCTACTCTTCCTATCTTCTATGTTTCTATGACTGAGACCCCATTAACTCTCCATGATTCTGCCCATAGATTTCTACAAGTTATGAACGTTCTTGACAGACCCACTTCTGTTCAAGTGGTCATGGGGGGTATTTCTAGTGATACCATTGCTTATCTTGGCTATCCAATCGCCTGTAGATACTTGTGCCTCAAAAACTAGGTGTAATTACTGCTGTCAGAAGACATGCACAAAACAAATTGACCAGGCTATGTGTCTCATGCACCAAATGCACCACTGCTCATAAATTTCAGAATTTTTGAATGGACAAAAGACTTGCAAGCCAGAGCATTTCTATTTTAAGAATTGGTTTCCTACTCTGTATTTCTGTGTCCTGACTTAAAGAAATAATTCTAAGGATGACACTTGTTTACTCTGAAGTCCCAGCTATGTTGCTGTCGCAGGTGTTGAACTGGCATCATGTACTTTTCTTTGGGGGCTGATGGAGACCTCTGTTACATATCAAATGGTAACTGAGTTAGGACCATTGCCAGGCTGTTGACAAGAGCTGGGGTATGGCTTGGCAATGCACGAAGTTACAAAATGAATGTTTGTTTAATATTAAAAGGTATCAAGTGTATTATTGCTGTTAGAACATTAGTAGAACACTGAAACTATCGTTGCCTGTTCTTTTTTTCCTAGAAAATGGAAGAAAAATTAAAACAACATCAGGAAACAGAATTGAAATTAGTAGATAAACTAAAACATGCTGTTGAAACAAAGCTCAAAAGTTTGACGAACAAAGTTGAAAAGCTCAGACGGGTTAGGTAAGACTTCTTAGCATCTGAAGTTTTGTTGTAATTTTAATCATGACTATGCCGAGACCATTTTATTGTATATTCAATTGGCAATGTCAAACATTCATGACTGAACAGTTAATTAAAATTTTAATGTGGACATTTTCAAGCAAAGTTTACTGCACACATAATTAGAATTTATGGAGTATTCAGTTTGGAATTGGAGATAAAGAATTAAGTTAATTTTTTTTTTTGTCATTTAAGATTAATCATAAACCCCAGCTAAAAAGCTATGCTGTGATTCGGGAGACCTGTTATACGTGGACTTTATTGGGAAGGAGTTCAGGAATGCAAATCAGTCTGCTGTCAGGAGCTATTTTCCATATTGTTGAGGTTTTCTGGGCACTGGGAAAGCCGGAAATTTGATTGCACAATGTTAGTTATGTTAAGATCAAGTACTTTATGATGCCCTGAACCATGGAGGACAAAACGGAAGTTTTCCTTCTTGTTCTGTGGTCCTCTCCCTTCCAGTGCCTTCCACAGAACTTTGCTAATCCCAATGGTAGTAATACAGATTATTTTACAAATGTTACTTAAATACCAGAAAGAGACACAAGTTGCAAAAGGGAAACAGGCCAGTTGGTCCAACCAGCTGTTAGTGGTGTTATCTTCCATGTTAGTAAGCAGTTAAGCATGTTACCACTGTGATTCAAGATTCCTTTTCTACCTTTTATTTACTTATCCAGTCTAATATTAAACATTGACATGGATTTTGCTTCAACCATTAGCCTTGGAGGTGAATTCTGTTGCTCTATGTCTACAGGTGTTTCTCTGGCGATAAATGTTCAGATAATTTTGTCTCAGTGGATCTTCATTCTAGACTCCTCAATGACTGCTTCTAATTGCCTTTTTTCATATTTCATATTATAAAATGTAGCGATGTCAAGCTGTTCATGCAGCCACTTCAATCCTGACTCGGTCTCACACTCACAAAGTTGAAGGCGAATACTGTTCAATATAAAGGAAGATATAAGATTTATATGGTTGATATCGTTCAGTTCTCTTTGAGTGTAAGGTTCTAACTTGAGGCGCCTGTTCATTAGCTGGTTTCTTCGCAGTCAGATGTTGCAGTTACTGAAAATTCTTGGTTCCTTGATTTTTCTCTACCTCTTTTTGTGGGAACTGTGTGCCATCTATTTCAGGAAGAGAAAATGAAGATAGTTGCTTTTCTTCAGTTATTTACAAAAAGCTTCGGAATCTCCCTTGGACCCAGTATTTCAATGTGTATTTCCATGTTGTGCCTTGGTGGATGGATCTACCCAATATATCGATGGCCTGAATTTTGCATTTGCTAATGGTTTCCTCGGACAGTGCTAGGTTTCAATGGGTGAAACTGTGGTGTTGGCCAGCAGTGGGGCCAATTCACTTTTTTGCAACAAAGCTCCAATGGTCCATTATCGGTTCCTTGTTCCTTATTCTTTTATATAGACACGTGGAAAGGTGAAGTGATCGGGACAGGATCTGGGGAGGTGTAGTTAAAGGTGTGTGAGGTAAGTGTGGTGTCTATTTAGTAGTTAATTGGGAGATAGACAGACTGTTGTATTCAGTAGTACCTCATTTTTCCAGAGTAACTATTTTACATTGTCAGAACCATTCACTGGCTCTGATTTAATGGAGACTTTCAGAGGGCTCTGGATTTAGAGGAATTGTCTGGAAGAACATTGACTCAGCTGAGAGTGTGCTACGATGGGGATTCCACCAAGTCCCCACGCACACTTCTGACCTACACTGGAGTAATGATTGACTGACCAGCAGAAAACCAAGGCTGTTGGTGAACTAACTGGATTTCTGCAACAATTGACGATTGATTTGTTTCATGGTCACCATTACTGAGACTAATTTCCAAGTTCCAGTTTTATTGATTTGGATTTAAATTTCACCAGCAGCAGCAGTGGTGGGATTTGAAACCATGTACCCCCAGCAACCCTCGCCCGTCACATGCTATTGCCCTTCAGCCTCCTCAAGACCGCTCACCCCTGCACCTTGCTGCATATTCACCATCGCACCTCCCCAACCCTGAACTCTGAGGCCAAACGGTCTATCCTCAGTAAAAGGGCTCACATTCGTGCCCCTCAGCGCCCACCACGACCAGTTCTGTGCCCACCATGACGTGGAACTCTTCCGCTGCCTCCATGCCTCCCCCCAACTTCAATTAAATATTCCCAACCACTGGGTGGGGACACCTTCTCCCACCTCCACCCTTCCTCCTCCTCTTGGACATTCCCCTCACAGCCTCTTAACAGCCCTAGACCTGTTCATTGCTAACTGCCAATGCGACGTCGACTGCCTCTTCACCCCCCACCCCATTGCACTCCAACCTCAGCCCCCTCTGAATGTGCACTGCTCCATACTCTCCACACCAATCCCTGTTTCACTATCAAACCTGCTAACAATGGCAGAGAGACCGAACACCAACTCGACGACGCCATGTTCTACCTCACCCTTGACTACGACCCCACCATGCCCCACGAATCTACTGTCTCCCATCCCGTTCATGACCTGATCACTTCAGGTCACCTCCCTTCCACCGCCTCCAACCTTATAGTCCCCCAGCCCTAGACCTCCCAGTTCTGCCTGCTTCCCAAGATCCACAAGCCCAACCACCCTGACTGACCCACCATCTCCGCGTGCTCCTGCCCCACCAAACTCATGTCTTCCTACATTGACTCCATTCTTTCCACATTGGTCCAGGCACTCTCCCACCAACATCTGGGACACAAACCATGTCCTCCACCTCTTTGGAAACTTCCAGTTCCCTTGCCCTCAGCACTTCATTTTTACAATGGAATCCATATACACGTCCATATCCCATAAGAATGGCCTACAGGCCCTCAGCTTTTCCCCCTCCAACAGACCCATCCAGTGACCCCCACCACCAATACCCTCCTCCACCTCGCCAAACTAGTCCTCGCCCTCAATAATTTTTCCTTCAATTCTTCCCATTTTCTCCAAATCCAGGGGGTTGCCATGGGCCCCAGCTATGCTGCTGTTTGTCGGTTATGTTGAACAGTCCCTTTTCAGTACATACACCAGTACTGTTCCCCAACTAACAACTTACACCCTGCCCTCAAATTCACTTGGTCTATCTCAGACATCTCCCTTCCCTTTCTTGACCTCTCAGTTTCTACTTCTGGTGACAGTTTACGAATGGACATTTATTATAAACCCACAGACTCCCATAGCTATGTAGACTATACCTCCTCCCACCCTGTATCCTGCAAAAACTCTATCCCATTTTCCCAATTTTTCAGTCCCGTCGCATCTGCTCTGACAAGGAGGCGTTCCACTCCCAAGCATCCTGGATGTCTGCCTTTTTCAAACAATGCTGTTTTCCCCCTCTGCCATCCAGACAGCCCTCCCCTGCGCCGCCTCCAATTCCTGCTCCACAGCTGTTAACCATCCCCCTGCTGTAAACATATTAAAGATAGTGTCCCCTTGTCCTCCTTTTCCACCCTCCGCATCCAAAGTATCATCCTCAAACACTTCTGCCAAGTCCAATTAGACCCCACCACCTGGAACATCTTCCACAAGGTCCTTTCCCTGCGCAAATCCTCTGGTTCACGCAACACTCCCCACCAACCACTCCAACCCACCCGGTACCTTCCCCTGTAACCGTAAAAGATGCAATGCCTGCCCACACACTACCTCCCTCACCTCCATTCATGGCCCGAGACAGAACTTCACCTGCATCTCCTCCAACCCAATCTGTTGCATCCAATGCTCCCAATGTGGTCTTCTCTACGTCGGTGAGACCAAATGTAGACTAGGTGACTGTATTTGTTTCACCAAGTGTCTTCGCCTGGTCCATGATGGCCAAATTAACCACCTGGTCACCACCCATTTCAAACCCCCACCCCTTCCCTGACACGTCCATCCTTGGCCTTCTCCAGTGTCGCGGCAACTTGGCATGCAAGTTTGGAGAACAGCACCTTATCTTCTGCCTGGGCACCCTACAGCCTAGAGGACTCAACACTGCGTTCTTCAATTTCAAATAACCTTCCCACCCATCCCCTGGCTCCCTTTCCAGCCTCATCTCCTTCCTTCCATTTCACCTTCTGACCCTCCAGGGAGGACAAACCAGGTCATACCTACTAGCATTGTCCATCTATCACTACCATTCTGTTACCCACGCCCCTCTTTACCTGCAGTTCCCTCTACTCCCACATTCGGTCCTGAAGAAGGGTAATACCTGAAATGTTGACTTCTCCTTTCCTCTCGATGCTGCCTGGCCTGCTGTGTTCTTCGAGCCCCCTGTTTGTATACCCACAGCATTAGCCTGGGCCTCTGGATTACTAGTCCAATGATGTTACCACTACACCTCGATCATGAGACAGGCAAATCGTGAATAGCAAGGTCTTGTAAACAGTAATGAAATAAATGACCAGATATTGTACCTCTAATGTAGTTGAGCTGTAATTGATCAGGACATCTCTCTTATTGTTCTTTGAGGAGGACCGAAAGGTCTTTTTACATGCTTTCTGAAGGGTATATGGAGCTTGGCGTTTATCCGAGACACCACTTCCATCATTCTAGTATTGTTGGCCTTGATTTGGAACTCAGTTCTCTGGAGTGGGGCTTGAACCCGTAATGTTATATTTCAGGAACAAGACTGCATCATTGAAGCAAAGCTGATATCTAATTAGGAAAACAAAATGAAAATCATTGGTAATTTTAAAGTTAAACAGAGGTGCCAACATCTACATTTCTCATCTAGCTGTGGTGTTAAGTGACAGTAATTTCCATGAGCAACTAAGAATCACATTGGCAAATAAAGAGCTAAGTAAAACTCCTTGAAAACCTACTACAATGCCTATTCTTTCAAAAAGTTAGCTATTGATACTTTAGATACATTATTTTAAAGATAATTGTAATTCTGACTGACTTATCATAGATGATACGCTGCTGGCAAAATTTAGTTGGGTGTGTGCTGAATTTGAAGAGCTATGATTTGTAAGTAATGGGAATGGACTTCCTGAAAGGATAGTAGAGACTGAGTCAGCTGTAGCTTTCCAAAGGGAAATGGATAAGTGTTGGATAATGGTAAAGATGCAGGGATATGCTGAAAGGCCATGAGAGGGACTCACCGAACTGATGTTTCAGAGGACCACCATAGGGTCAGTGGACCAAATGGTCATTTTTTTTTTTAATGCTGTATCCATTTTATGATTCTAACTTGTAAGCATCAGCAGCATTGTAGATTCCAACACATTTGGTTGCAAACTTCGACTTTTTGTTTTGACTAAACCTCTGATGCTATAGCAGCTCTTAACTGTACCGTCTGAGAGCAGGATGGACAACGCTCTCAATAGCTAGGACGTGGCCCCACTTGTCTTTAATGTAGCCTGATTTTCATTGATTTGCTGTTTCTTTGTCCCCTTCAGCTTTGCATATGAAGTGCCTGCTGACGCCAGTGGTACTGTGATTAAATTCTGACTACTCACCATCTTTTGCTTAAAGGCTCAGCATGCGCATACGTATATGTGATAGCAAGATGATTTTTAAAACTTCAAATAAAAACTCGCTCTAAAAGCTTTTTCTTCTCGTCAGTGAAATACCTTTTACTTTTTTAAATACACTTGTGTTTGATAGGTTTCTAATTATTTAAATTTAATTCAGAGATTTTGCTACCACTGCGCATGCTCTAGCTTCTTATATCCCGCTGTGTTTCTTAGTTAGCAGATGCATGTTCAATTCAAGTTAAATATAAGGTCTTGAATACATTATCCAAACTTGTGAAAATAGAAATCATGCCCTTTCTGTTTTTTTAAAATGTTTAGAATTCTCATCCTTGTTTTGAAATCCTCCATGATTTCAACTTTCCTTATCTCTAATCTCTCCAGCTCTGTAACCCTCTGAGATCTCTGCACTCTAATTCTGGCCATTTGCATGTCTCTAATTTTAATTATTTACACTGTTATTGACTGTTCCTTAAGCTGCCTTGGCCCTAAAATCTGGAATTCCCTCATCCGATCCCTCTACCTTTCTCCTTTCAGGCACTTGTTTAGACCCATCTTGTTGATAGAGTCATGGAGTTGTACAGCATAGAAACAGACCCATCAGTTCAACGTGTCTGTGCCAACCAGATATCCTAAATAAATCTAGTCCCATTTGCCAGTATTTGGCTCATATCTCTGTCAGCCCTTCATATGCATGTACTCATCCAGATGCCCTTTAAATCTTGTAATTATACCAGCCTCCACCACTTCTTCGTCTGGCTGCTCATTCTGTACATGTACCACCCTCTTTCTGAAATAGTTGCCTTTGAGGACCCTTTTAAATCCTTTCTCTCTCACCGTAAACCTATCCCCTCCAATTTTGACTCCCCTACCCTGGGGAAAAAGACCTTGGCTATTTACCCTGTCCACACCCTTCATGGTTTTATAGACCTCCTATAAGGTCACTTCTCAGCCTCTGTTGCTTCAAGCTTTTGGTCACCTGACCTGATTTCTTCTTGTGTAGCTCAAATTCTGCTTGATAATGTTCCTATGAAGTACCTTGGGATACTTTACTCAGCTAAAGACTCTGTATTAATATGAAGTTCCTCTGAAGTTATTGGAAAACCTCTCTACCTAGTTGAGCCAAATTGAAGGTCTGATAGTTGATCCTTGGTCACCACTGTTAAAGTTTATACTAAGTATTTTTGAGTAAGAGGTATTAGATGGTAGTGGACAAAATGGAAAGGTAATAAGAAAAAGTTGTAGCTATTTCAAAGCTGAAAAAGCTTACAAGTTTTTAGGAACTACCTGTTGCACTGAACTCATGCATTAGCTTTTCAATTGAATTTTCATCAATACGAAAAATTAAATTCTTTTTTGTTTTATTTAAACAAAACGTAACACTATTCAAGTTGGTTCTGAAAATTCAACTTTAGCACTGTTTTGTGGACATCTTTTTAGATGTGAGTTCAAAGAGAATCATTTTGGAGATGATCTTTCTGAAGCAGTGAAAGTAATCACTGAGGGATGTCTTTGCATGCTGCGCTCAATGAAGAATTTAGAAGATACTTGGAATGAATACAACAGTGCTCAGGAAACACTTCAAGCATGTAACTCAGTGGTGAGTTGGACAGATTTTCTGGGCTAGCTCAGTGGTAACTAATTTACTTGCATATGGAGTCTGTTTGGAGCATGTGTACATAGTTTAATAACACATGGTCTTTTACATTATAACATATTCTGAGTTGGTTGGTTATAAGACTATAATATTTGTGCAAAATAAAGCTGCTATTCAGTGTGAAAGACCCAAGCTGGAAAATGGCAGTCACTTGTCCTTTTGGACCTTTATTAGTGGTGCATTAGTTTGGAGAGATGCGATTTTAGGTGGGGAAAGCAGTCAGCTCTCCAGATCCACAGCAATGTGGTTGATTCTTAGCTGCCCTCTGGACAATTAGGGATGGGCAGTAAATGCTGGCCTAGCCAGAGGTGTCCACATCCCATGAGTGAATAAAGGAAAAAATTGGTCTCATTATTGTTTGTGAGATTGCTGGTTAAACAAATAGACAATCTTGCATTTCTTTAAACTTTGGATAGCTTTGTGGGTGTTCTTGAAGCAGACGAATGATCATTTCAGGAGCCTTTGAGAAATGGAACTGAATTTTAATGACCGTGATGTGGCACTGTCCACTAGCTGGTAAATAGCTACATTCCTGCTGCAGTCATTTCCTGAAGAATGACCTTTGGTGATCGCACAGTTAAACAAATTTTATCAGGCCTTCTGTTATCAGCAAGGATCCCACAGCCAAGAATAGGCAGCTCTTCAGTCCTAGCAACCACTAGGAGCAGTGGACTAGGGCAGACTCTGAACCAACCATTGCAAAGGAGGCACTGGGCAAGCAGGTCAATCGGATAAGCTTTCTCGGGTTGTTGGTTAAGCTCTGAGGTTTAGGGAAACTATTGGTTTTCTGCTGTTGGACTAGTGGAGGTGGGAAGAAATCCTCAAGACTCAATTGACCTTTGGTAAGAAGGCTGTTCTCGAACTTCTTTGGTATGATGTGATCAGGAAGGATTGGGTAGGTGATACACACTTTGCCCTCACTTTCCATCCTGATTCCCAACAAACCTCCCCCCCCCACCCCATTCTCTGACCACTGCCTCTGCCAATCAATGGAGCTGCCAGCTACTGATTAGCCAGCAGCTCTATGGGTGGTACTTCAGCCCCAGGCTCCTCATTCCCATGGAATTGCTCACTCTCGGCCTGTTGAATGGAGCAAGAGTGAAAAGAGTCAGTGCGGAGCTCTGACTGGGTCTCCTGTGATTATTGTAATCCAGAATTTCTTGTGCATGCAGTCCAGGTGCAAAGGAATCTGAAAACTTCATTCACGCACAAAGCCACCTCCATTGTTCAACTTGCACACCTACTTTATGAAGTGCATGGTTTTGACTGCATCTCCTCTTAAGGCTTAAGGAGTCTTTATTGAAATTCGTGCACAAGTTTTATCTATGATTTGAAAGCATAGCTCCACTTTTTTCTTGATGGAAGAGTGTAATAATTAACTGAAAATTTAGTGAGCTTCCCTTTGTACTTTGACTGCTCATTTGCTATCCTGTAGCAATTTTGTGATGAAAATTCTGAACATAAAGTCTGTTGATCACGGTGTCCCCACACTTTGGACTAGTGTAGTCCATTTTTTTAAATCTTCCATCTTGAGTTTAGACTTTTTGGCTTTCTGTTCTGTTAACTGTTCTTACTTGCTTTGGATAAATGAGGCTTCTATTTTCACTTGTACACAGTATGTGTTTTCCAAATGAAAGGCTGTACTGAATTGACTGTATTATGCCCAAACTAGATGAAGGGACAGGGAAGAGGGAGAGAGGGACAGCTATTGTCGGTTTTAAGAGCTTTATTATCCAACTCCAAAATAGTTTACATGCTCTGAATAAATATGTGCAGCATTATATCAGGTAACACAAGTCAAGTATTGCATCCAACCTAGAGACATTGTCCCTTTAATCACCTTCATGTCTCTGCCTCCCATCCCTAGTGCTGGACTCCGGATTCATGTCCATATCAGTCTTTAACCCAAAATGAGAAGTCTGTGCAATTGATGTTGTACTGAGTCAGTCAGTTCTGTGTCCTGTCATGTTTTGCACATTCTGAGCTAAGTCTGTTTGGTTCAGTTAATTGCATAGGCAGCCCTCATTTATCAGTGTGGTTCTGATTCTGAGAATAGCTACTTTCAGTGAAACAAATTTCAAGTGTTTGAGAAGGTTTGGCTTTTCCAGACAAGAAAAATATACGAGTTGAACTACTACATTGTATAAATGCACCATTGTGCATTTGTAGCTCAAATAACATCACTGACCAGTTCTGTGTGACATTCCAAATAGGTTTATATTGCAGATTCTTCATGTGCTAGCATGCAAATGGGCAGTTCTACTGAACATGGGAGCAACCATATCTTTGTTATTTTTAGATCTGGGTACAAATTTGTATGACAACTGCTGCAGATATTTGGCTGACTCCATCCTGAAATAGAATTTATAGAAACAGTTTTGCTGTAATAATTGTGGTTGTCTCATCTACAGAAATAAGTACTTGGCCATGTATCTAGCCTATACACCTCAAATGCTGTGTGATCCCAGTGGTACTGCTGCTCTTTCATCACATCTAGTACTTGTTTAACCCCATTTACTTTCGATACCTAAAACTCATTTGTGGTTTTAGTAGATCAGCTTTAAGAAATAACCTAATCCTGGTCTAACAGGCCTTTCACGTTTCAAAGGGCATGCTGAACATGCAATCCCACCTCCTTTGGCCAATTTAACCCTAGATTCAGTGATCAGGGACGTCTTATTCCTCTTCTATACAAGAGTAAGAAAAGAAGTAAAATTTTGTTAATTTCTTTTTGAAGCAGGGACTCCTCATTGGTTGCATTCCAACTTCTGGACCCTTTTGAATAAAATTCAGAACTAACTGACAGATCAGTGGATGAATCATTAGCATCTACTGTCCGTTTTAATTAATGAGTATTTTAATTTTCCAGCACACCTCTTTAGAGTGGTTAAAAGGCAAAATATCATATCTACCATGTAATCCTATCCTCTATTATTAATAACTGATTTGTAATCCATAAATTCATTTATTTGAACATACATGTTGCCTGCAATAGGTTAATAAATGGGCTTTCTGCTACTATATTTGCATTTCTCCATTCACAATACCTTTGTACAAGGTTTTGTTTAGAAACTGTAAATGCAAGCTGTGTTGGTAAATCCAAATGTTTCTTTCATTTGGTCAACCTTACTTGCAACTAGTGGAATTAAGATTTGCTCTCTCTTCCATTTTACCTATCACCCCAACTCTAATTCAAGTTTTCATGATTTTTCACAAGCAAACATTTTAAGGTCCTGATCAGCCACTTTAATTAGTGTATTTGTGGGTTTTTTTTTTTTTGTAAATAGATTATTTGTTCAGCATTTTTTTTTTTGATGGGAGGCAAGAAGCAAACAGATTTTTGAGGTAGAAATTTAAGGAACGTAGGATTTGCAGACAGGAGTAAGTCATTCAGATCAGTATCAAATCTTAATGAATGTGGTCTCAACTCCACATTCCTGTCTGCCCCCTAGAACCCTTTAATCTCTTGTCAATGAAAAATCTAACTTGGCGTTGAATAAACTCATTTATCAGCCTCCAATACCGTTTCAGGAATGGAATTCCAGAGAGAGTTTATGAATGTAAAAATTGAAATACATATAACATTTGCTACAAAATCTTTAGAAATATTTTGCCTTCTACTTACTTCGTTTTTTTTCCCCAAATTAATTTAACTGCATTTGGTCTATTACTAAATCTGATAATAAGCAGATAGTTAATACAGTTGTATGTATTATTTGGAACATATTTTGATTTCTATTTCTCAGGATGATGTGCACATCCTAATTGACAAGCGTAATGAAGTGCGCAGCTCTCTTTATGCTGCAGCAGAGGAGTTCATCTCTGAAGTAGAAAAGTTGCCCATAAAGGATCGTGTGCGTGTTCTAAAGGTTAGAATTTTTTTCAGCTGATTCTACTCGTACGACTCTAGTATTAATAATGAGTACCAATTTGCCAATTCAGTAGCTGCTGAGAAGCTAATTTAGCAGTTACTGAATGTGGTAATTACTGCAACTTGGTTTATTAACATTTGATGGGAAAACGTGCAGTAGATGTGATGCAAGCTTGCATTGGTTCTATATAATTTTAAACAAAATAGCTGCATTGCTTTCATTTTGCAATAAGTGACCCATTATACTCTCATTTTCTCAGACTCTTCTTCCCACACTGTTTACCTAAGATATAAATGAAATAAGATAACCCCAACTTGCCCCAGCGTTGCTGCTAAACTAGTACTAGTTTAGATTGCCTCGAGATGAGCTGGTCGAATTTCTCCATCTTCCTAATGGGAATTTGCTGGTTCCACGGAGTGAAAGTTCAATATCCAGGGACTAGGGGCTGAACTCCAATTTCATTTTTTATTCAGCACCAATTTGCAGTACCATTGTAGTATCTGTCTTTTCGTTCTTCAAAGAAGCCAATGATGACTCAGCTCTGTGGCAAAAGACTGCTAACTTTCAGATAAAATCTCTTCTAGTAGGATTTTGCTACAGAAGCAAGATTTATGTTGTCTTGCTTGCAAGTTGAGGGGGAAGGGGTGATAACTGCAGTCAGGAAGTTCGTTTGACAAATGATGCAGTAGCGTGGTATCTTGTTAACTTCAGCTACTTTTATAGATGTCTGATTTTTGAGGGGGTGATGAAATTATCAAGATAATTACAGACTGAAAATGCAAAAATGCACCTGCCAATTTTTATGCATTGCCAATTATGAGAAAACTGGCCATTATTTCTCATTTAGAGCAAAACCTGCACAAAACAAATACTGAAAGTCCCAAATTAATTACATCATAATACTCACCAACCACTGCTCAAAAGAACAGAACTTCTCAAATTATGAAGTAAAGAGAGTTCTCCAAGTACTAATTTTGCATTTAAAAGATGGGACGTGTAGGTTAATGGCACATGAAAGCAGACTCCTTATTCAGCAAAAATCATCGAAGAGGACCCCATCCCAGCAAGATCTAGGGTTGTGGATACAGTTGCACAACTTTATCCCAGAACCTAGAAATAGAGGGATTGGGGGCTCCTCTGTCTAGGAGATGCTGGCTGAAAACAGCCTTGTTACAGGAATCTAGGCCCAGAAACAAAGTTCCCTCTTTTTGTTTCTCTTCCTGAGAGAACTTGAGCTGTTTGCTTGGTATGGTTAAACCAGAGTACAGGTTGTTGGGCGGCTAAGAGGTTTGCAGGGATTGCTGCCTAGAAATCAGAGAAGGGCTGACGCAGGGAAGATGAGGTCTGGAATGGGATTTGTGAGAGAGCAACAGAGATGTAGACTGGGAGCTTAAGAGGAGTGAGGGAATTATCTTCCCTTTTCTCTCTCCTCTGCTTCATCTGTTTACATGTGACCTGTTGACACTTGGAATTTCTTGCACAACAATGCATAAACGTTCTCATCTGCACGGGAACCAGTCTTTCTAAGGAATATCTAATAACATTTCTTGTTTTCGTGTGATAACTTGTGATGTCAGCTGTTTTGCCAGAGCATCACATGATCAAATCTCCAGGAATGCCTCCAAGCACATTTGGCAGCCCTAATTCCCCAGAACTCGAGGGAGTGATGGGGTTTAAATAGATCCCTGTTCAAAATCCCAGCACTTCAACCACGGGAAGCTCTCTCGCATGGAGGGAGAGTGCCCTGGCCAGGACCCTATAGGATGTTAACCTTCCCATGCCACCAACTTTGACTGTGATCTGGAAGACAGTTGCTACCTTGCCTGCAAAGGCTGCCAATGTAGCAGATCGTGTCATCAGCACATTCCTCCTCTGATGCAAGATGATACTCAATGGCCCTGAATGGCAATCATATGAAACAAAAGGAACTGAGATGAAATCCCACTTGCATTGCCCTGGAAGTAGGGACAAGGGCTAAAGAAAGAACACAGTGGTACAGAAGTAACGCCAGTCCAGATAAGCCAAATTATTCCTGGTTTCCTACATATACAAAGACCATTTTGGGGGAAAGGACTCCAGCAAATAAAAGAAATCTGGTACAAGCCTCTCAATTGTCCTCAATATACAGTTTTAATTGTATGAACAAGATCTTTTTGTATCTTAACATGAATTATCCTGTTCAACTCTGCACAGATTCCCAATAGTATGTTTATTATGATTCCTATTAAAGCAAACATTGCCCCCTGTTATCACCAATTTTAGGAACTGTGAAATTGCCATTAAAATGTACAACATGAAACGACATACACTATAGATTGGATAGTCATTACACTCTGCAAAAGAAACATTAAATGTTTGAGTGAAATGAGTAGATATTGCATATTTTAATTAAATGTTTTCATTATTATTCCCCAAAATTTGCACTAAACATGTGAACTTGTATACAATATCAACTTGGCTTTTAGAAAAGTTGAGTTAGTTTTATACATGTTAGTTGACTTGAAAATTGAGTAGCACGTGTAAAAGCAAAGCTGATCTAATATCTGCTATTTGACCTGATCGTTGAAAGTTCAAATTACCTGAGAGTCTAAACTTCAGATTGAGTTCATTCTCCGTCTGATTTGACGTTAGTGAAAATCTCACTTTCAGATGGTTACAGTCAGAAAATTCATGTGTGCAGAACATCCCTTATAAATCAAAATAAAATTGTATGTTCAAAATTATAATGTTATAATTTGTGTATGTTTCTTTAGGCTTTAGCTTCTTCACTAGATGCTGCTTATGGCCCTTACGAGGTGGAGCACAACTCAAATGAAGTGCTTGAACAGTTTTTTGAGTGGAGAGATAGTAAACTACAGGAGTTCAACAATATTAAGCACAGAACAGACAGTTCTCTACAACGATTGTCGGAGTGGTTTGGTAATGCTATGAAGGTAATTCTCTTGTTAACCTGTTGTATGCATAGAATCATGCTGAATTTAAAGTACAAATCAGTGGGAGCTATGAAGGATTGTACCTCAGATTGTCAGAATGAATCTGGATGTCTTATTTTCAGTTATACACCACAATTTGGAAAGGATATTTGACTTCGGGGGCGGGGGAGGAGGTTGGGGTCCGGATTGCAGTGTACATTTTGCATGATGATGCCTAGATTCCAGGGATTAGTATTATAGTCAGAGATTACACAAACTATGATGATATTCACTGGAATTTAAAGTGAAGGGATTTCATTATCTTTTCTGGATAATAAAAGGAATATATGGGTAGGTGAAAGCAATTTCCTCATCTGTAGCACTTGGGGCATTGTCTAAAATTTAGAGAATTAAATGAAGTTAGGAAACATCTATACACGCGGTGGTGAAGTTTGGAATTCTTCACTGAAAATGACAATTGATGCAAAATTATTTCTTAATTTTGAGTCTGTTTAACGAAGGTATTAAGGGATATGGGAGAAGGCAGTATATGGAGTTAGGTCATGGATCCAACATAATCTCATTAAATGGTAGAACAGGCTTGAGGAGCAAAATGATCTACCCTGGTCCCTATGTTGTGTTTGTGGGTAGATGTTCAGGCCATGGACAAGTTTACTTTGCAGAGAGGAAGAGAAGTTCAATGAATGTATCTGTCATAACCTGTTAATAGATGCATGGAATCTTATTCCAAGGATTCTATCATCCTCTTGGCTGGGAAAAGCATATGGTGTGGAAATTTCGTAAATGCAGAATAAAACATCATTGTCTTTTTGGAGCATGGTCTAAAGCAAGCATTCATGTGGCGGGGATACCTGTCTTGCTGCTGGTGGAGTTTGAATAGAACTATTTTGTTTCCCTCAAGGTTGATTCAATTTTAAGTCTATTTACATACTGTTCACCACTGCCCTCTTTGCGGTACTGCAGCAACCTGCCTGAGTCAGGACGAGATTGATGATGTGGCTTATGACTCGGCAGGATTTTCCATCGGCTTTTGAGTTTTATTTTAAGCAGTTAAGTCTGTTTCTCTCTCTGTTTTCCATAAGAGCTCAAACAGGAAATGATTCATTGATTTAAGCTGCACACGACAAGACCTCCGGCAGCACTGATGGCGGGCGATGAGCAAGGGAGCTGAGCAGTTCTCTCAGACCTCCGTCAGCAGACTATGACAGGGAGGAGGGGCAGCTGGAGCAATGGACTTTTGCTGGACAAAGAAAGAGTGACTTTGTTGTAAAGAGGGCTGATGGGAAGGGAAAGGAATCAGAAAATAATTCCGTCCCAGTGTAACCCATCTAGACATTTGTGTACATGGTGTAAATACTTCCTTATTTATCCTTCATTTCCTTTCCAGCTTTAATGAGCCGATGCCAGTTGAACATGGCATCCTTGGCTTAATGATCTTTGAACCATCTTTGTGTTTAAACTTGATGTCACATTTCTGCATTGTCAGTAGGATTCTACAGCACCGACATTAAGTCATGGTGGACAAGCTTGAGAGGCACTTGGCTAAGATGGAGGGGATGATGGAGGAGTTGAAACTGGCCATGCCATTGATGGAGACTCATGCTGCTGTGGGGCCTTGGGTGTTCACATTTTGGCAGAGGGAATTGAGTCTTAAGCCCAGGCAGAGGCTTCCTATGTGCCTTCCCGTGAAACTAAGGAGGAAGGCAGCATTTCAGGTTGGAAAGCCCATGTGCTGATGAGTAGGAAGCTGGACAAATTTTGAGGAAGATGAGAAACCTCTGATGGTCTGGCAATTGAAGACTGGATTGAGGATGTATAGCATCCAGGGTCCTCGATGCAAGTGAGCAGGAATGGAGCGTCAGTGCGGAAAAGTCTGTTGGGAAAATACTGGGAAGAGGTACGGTCCAGTTACACAAAGTAGTTCACAGCTGATCTTTTGCACTGACAAGAGTCTCTGGGGACTACAGTAGCTTGACACAGTTACAGCAGAAGTTTTATGCTGTAAGCAATCTCGAGGGAGGATCTGGTTTTTGTGTCCCTGGAGCTGATGAAGTTTTTGATTACAGCTTCCTCCTGGATCCTTTCTTCTGATTCACTCCAGGCAGGGTGCTGAAGGACTGCCAAGCAGAGGCAATGAGCAATAGGAACATCTGAATAGACTTGAGGTGACTTAATAGTGACAATCCTCCATTACCTTTCTTTGAAGCATGGAATCGCACTATTTTAATAATATCAGAAGATGGTACTCCCAAGACCAGGAAAAAGGCTATCAGGCAAGTGACTATTGGCACTGACTGAAATGTAGGCCTTGGGCTCATGAGGCAGGTTGCACAAGTTGCTAAA
Source organism: Ginglymostoma cirratum (assembly GCA_024137785.1). Classification (NCBI taxonomy): domain Eukaryota; kingdom Metazoa; phylum Chordata; class Chondrichthyes; order Orectolobiformes; family Ginglymostomatidae; genus Ginglymostoma; species Ginglymostoma cirratum. Next base: position 31,122,655 of record JAHRHZ010000014.1, read on the forward strand.
CAGCCAGCAGAGACCTAGTGCTTGCTGCCCTGTCTTCATGGTAAGCCTCATGTCTGATTGTGCCCAAAAGGATGCTCTAAGCAAGTGTTGCCATTGTGACAGGGTGGGGCACTTCAAACAAGACTGCCCTCAACAACCACTGCCGTCAGGCAAAGATATCTCCATCCAGCACAACGGTCTTGCCATCTCTCACCATTGAGGCGGTGAGAGAGGAAGAGACTTGGTCTTGTGTAGAGCTACAGGGTCTTGTCCCACATCAAACGTGGCAAGGTGGAAGTATCGTGCCTAGTTGACACAGGAGTGGAGGTGTCAACAACTACTTACTCGTGTCTGAGTGTCTGGCTAAGCAGTGCAAGCTGATTACTTCCCTCGTCTGGGTCTCTGCTTTGTAAGGTTCTATCATTTCTGTCATAGCTACATGGAGCTCATACTGTCTGAACTTAAACATTCTTTGACCTTGCTGCTCATGCTGAAGGTGGATCAACCTACAAAGGACATTTGAACTGTTTTAGTGGTATGGAATTGGTCTTTTTTGTTACTCACCTACATCATCAGTGTTCTTGAAAGCTCTTACCAGCTGCTTTCAGCTGATCAACATCAGGATTTACAGAACATCATGTGTAACATGTAGCAGAGACCCCCACTTGTGGCTCCTAGAGTTACAACCATCACCCTGTGGGAGGAGAGGGTAGGTTACCCATGCCAGTTTCTCTGACAAAAGTGTTTACTTCAACTAAGAATGCTAGTTGGTATCCTTTAAAGCTGCAGCTGTCACGGCCAGTGGACTGACTGGAATAGATATCAAGAACATCATTTCAAAGACGGACATGGATGAGTTGGAGGAGGCCCAGGGGAGGCAGCTTGTTTCTACCCTCTCACCAAGTATGGGGCAATTTTCAGTAAAGATGCTGATGACATTGGGTACTGTGACATGGCAAACCACAGAAATGTGACCTGAAACTGACTGTCCAGGTAAGGTTCCATACTCATGGATCTCACGCCATCCCTAGGAGGGAGACTGAGACTTGGAGGAAGGTGTCATAGAACAGTTATCAAGTCCATGCATGCCTCATACAATCCTTGTGAGGAAGAAAGATGGGAAACTTAGGACTTTGATTACTGGGCATCCAATGCAAAAGCTTACAATGCTTACCCTCCACCTAGGATTGAAAGAAAGTGGCAGGGGCTAACAGAGCCCAGACAACATTCTTGTGTATTTGTGAAGTCCCCCCAGTGCCCATGCAGACTGCTGTCTTTCAATATCCCATTCAGTGATGGGTAATTGGTTATAACCGTTGGCCAAAATCAAGACTGCAGAAATGATTTTTGCCTTTTGAGAACTCCAAATGCTTCCTCTGCTGTTGGATCAAGCTTTTGACGACATTTATTGCCAGACCCTCCTAATGTATCTGGACAACGCATTTGTGTTTGGTGTGACCATACAAGGAGACACTATCTGGGAGTAGTCACTATCTTAGGCAGCTTCTCACAGTTTAACTTGATGGCGTTCACATCTAATTGAATGACAGAGCAGCCTCAGTGTTCTGAATTGCCTGCTCCTCTTCCTAAGTTGCATTCAAGCATATACCCCCTCAATTTCACTTTTCCAGCCTTTACCCACCTTCCCTCAATCCAACTGAACAGTTACTACTATTGCACATTGTTGCCTTATTGCCATCTTTAGACCTGTGCCAGTCAACCTCTTTCCAATTCCATCAGCCTCCATTTTGTTGACTGCCTTTTATGTGGTGCTTTGTCAAATACTTCCTTAAAATCCACTTAGAAAGCATCCATTGTGTTTCCCTTCATCAACCTTCTCTGTAATTTTGTCAAAACATTCAATTAGGTTAGTCAAGCATGATCAGCTGCTTACAATTCAATACTGACTCCTTAATTAACTCAAACCTTTCTAAATGTCTGTTTTTTTTTTTAATAACCTCCAGATGTAGTTTTTTTTTTGTTGAAACCTTCTCGTGGTTGTTAAACTGACCCATTTCAGGCTACAAAGACATTGCTAGCACGCCTTCTGAAAAAAGGGAGTCCCATTTGCTACCCTTCTGTCCTGTAGAAGCAGCCCCACATCTGCAGTAAATGGTATCCATCACCTGGACGAATTGACAGACACCATTAGCAGATCCCTGGATGGAGCTGAAGATGAAATTCAGAACTGTTTTGTTGCTTTGGTCACCTGACCCTCATGGGAAGGGGTCTTTATCCAAGAATCCAAAACTCAGTGTGTGCCTGAACCTCCAGAGACACTGGTGTTCAATGATGTCCTGACAGCCCTGTTTCTCCTGAGCTGGGGCTATCACTGCCTGTGTGCTAGAACTCTGTCTATCCCCTCTGTCATATGGCTGAGCAGTAGACTGCTGCTGGTGTTCCTGCCGCTGCTGATCTTGCTCTTCAGCAGAGGTCAAATTGTAGAACACACAAAGTTCTCCCTTGTGCTTGAAGTCTGTGATGGGTGGGAAATGCAACTCATAAATGCCTGGGGCAGAATCCTGTCACCTCGGTCCCTGGGGCTGAGAGTATGTTTCCGGTTGTGAGTACAACTCCCCAGTTAATGGACCTTCCAGTTGCTCTTGCCTAGAGCTGACCAGTTAATAACTGCCTCTGGGGTCACTGGCCAATTACAGAAAGAATGATGTCTCTAATGTAGAAGTGATGGGCGTCTATTTGAGGAAACCTGGACAAAACTCTCATTGCTATCACTACACAGTGCAGCTCCCCCAATATGAAGCAAGATGGAGGACGTAGCATGGACAGTGGGAGATTACTGGCGCCTGCTTTGTGGAACTCTCCTACAAATAACACCGGAAGTGGTCAGGCTATAGAGGAATGTCATCTTTCTGGAAGGAGGAAACTAGCCAGCCTCACTGAACAGACAGGGTCATGGGGATGGGTGGGGGGAGCGCGGTGCTCTTCAGGGGTCCATGTTTACTCGGTGGGCCGAATGGCCTGCTTCAACACTGTAGGGATTCTATGATTCTATTAGGGTTGCAGAGGATGTGAATAGACAGAATGTGCTATAGAGGATAAGGACCATGTCTCAACTCGTAAGTGGTTTTCTACTCTGCTATCCTCATACTTCGCTACCCCTTTCTTCCCAGGTTCCTCCTTGAAAATTCTCCTCAACAAACTGTACTAATATTCACCTACAAACTGCTTTCCCCTCCCTATCCTGCCAGCGGTCAACCCCCACCCTGCTACTCCATTTGAATGTTTCACCTCCATTCTTGGGAGTCGCATATCTCATCTTCTTGTTCTCGTTGGTAAGTTAGAGAGCTTGGAGTGGGAGTGCACCGGTGACCATCCAGGCTGTGTTGCAGGAGGATGCCCTGGAGATCATCAGGGTGGCAGTGCATGCCATTGCTGAAGGACCGAGGGGTGTGGGCATAGAGACTCGGTGAAAGCTTTAATTATTGAACTGCCACTCGCATTGAATTGATACTGTCAGACTATTGATTGGCAGGGTTTGTTGGGTGGGGAGAGGAGTGCAGTAACTAAATGGGTACTTGTGCAGGAAATCTGCAAACAGCTGCCTCAATTTCAAGAGGCAGTATGCACCCTTACCCAGAAAATGGAGAAGTCCATCGCAGTGATGAATGCTGTCATATTTCAGGCATCTGTGCATGTGACCATTTTCATTCAAAGTATGGCCATCTCTTGGAAAGCTAAAAGTCATAGACAACAGGCCAACAGATGGATGTTGGCCCAGACCTTTTCACTCTGGCTGCAGCTTTGTAAATTTATTGATCAATATGTTGTCCCGATAACTGATTGGGACACGCAAATGCAGCCAAATTTTCTTGGTTAGGACGGAGGTGGAAGTAGGCTCCAAGTGGGAAGAGGGAGAATGACAATGTGGGCTCTTTCCAAGAGGCCTCCAGGTCGTGGTCCTTGCCCTTGGTCCTTCTGACAAAGCTGTCCCGGAACTGCCTTTGTGACCATCCCCACTATTACTTGTAAATGCATGTGGCTGTGGAGAATACAGTGGCAGTTGCTGCTGCTCTTGGAATTGCTGTCCATGCTGCCACACTGAAGGAAAAAGCCCCACCATGTCACTGTGGCCCCCCAGTGCATTGCAGTCTTGGTGGCAGGGTGACTTGCCACTCTGACACATCTAAGGCACTAGAAACAGTCAGCAATATGTTGCTCTCCAGACACACACACACTGTTTAGTTTAGGGAGCTGGAACTGCTGCTGTCCACACAGGCCTCTAACTGTGGCTGACCTTGGAAACACTTTTATTGCAGATATCGGATGTGTTTCACATTTCGGTGACTTCCTGTGAGCTTGCTTCTCCAATCCACTGAGTTGCAGAGTCAGCATATGACCTGGGAGTTGTGGATGAGGAATTGCATCCTTCCAATTTTTCTTTTTTGTGATGCCTTTTTATAAGACCATAAGAATTAGGAACAGGGGTAAGCTTTTTGGCCCTTGGAGCCCACTCCACCAATTTTTTAATTGAGTCAGTTGGCTTCTTGCCAAAGAATAGAGAGTTTTTGCTGCACTTGTTGCTGTGAAAGCTTCCCCTAGACTGGAAGTATCCCCTTTGCAGTTTTGCACAGAGGCGTTATAGTGCAGGAGGAGGCCATTCAGCCCATCATGCTTGCACCCATTCTTCAAAATAGCGTCAGTACCTAGTACCAGTCTCCTACTTTTTCCCCATACCGTGCCACATTATTTTTTATTCCAGATGGTCATCCAATGCCACCTTGAATGCCTCAATTAAACCTGCAACAGTCACACTTCCAAGCAGTGCAGTGTCATGCATTCCATCCCTAACTACTTGTCACGTGAATAAAATGTTTTTCATATTATCCTTCTTTTGCAAAGATCTTAAGGAATGCTTTCTCGTTTTTGTTCCATTTACAAGCAGGAACAGTTGGTTCCTATATAATCTATCTACCCATTATTTTGAAAAACTCAGATTTCCTATTCACTGCCTTCACTCTAAGGAGACGAGTCCCAATTTCTTTGGTCTATCCTCATAATTGAAGTTTTTTCATCTCTGGAGCTATTCTTGTAAATCACTTCTGCACTCCCTCCAAAGTGTTTACATCCTTATAACGTGCTACCCAGACTGTACATGGTACTCTAGCTGAAATCGAACGATTGTCTTATATAAGCTCATGGTCACCTCTTTGCCATTACACTAATGCCCCTATTAATAAAGCTTGAGGATACTCTATGCTTTACCTCTCCTACCTGTCCTGCCACCTTCAGTTAATGTGCTCATACGCACCCAGGTCTCTCTGTTCCTGCACCCCATTTAGAATTGCACCAGCTATTTCATATTGTCTTTCAATGTTCTTCCTACTGAAGTGCATCGTCTCTCACATCTCTGCATTGAAACTCATCTGCTGCCTTTCCACCCACTCCAATTTGTCTTTGTCCTTTTGAAGTTCTATACTCTCCTCCTCAGTTTAAAATTCTTCTAAATTGTGTGTCATTTGCAAACTTTGGAATTGTCCTGTGCATACCGAGATCTAGATCATTAATATATATTAGAAAAAGCAAGGATTCCAACATTGATCCCCAGGAACTCCACTACAAACCTTCCCCCAGCCTGAAAGTATCCATTGACCATTACTCTGTTTCCTGTCACTCAGCTAATTATGTATCCACATTGCTGCTGACCCTTTAATACCATGACCTATAAGCCAAGGTTGTTGTGTGACAATGTATCAAGCACCTTCCGCAAATCTAAGTATATTACTATCAGTAACATTACTCTTATTGACCTTTTCTGTTACCTCTGCAAAAAAAATGGTTCTATTGAGTTAATTAAACAGTTTTTCCTTTAGAAATCCATGCTGACACTTTCTGATGAATTCATCTTTTTCTTTAAAACAACTAATTTTATCCTGAATAATTGTCTCCAGAAGCTTCCCACCGCTGAAGTTAAACTGACCAGTCTGTAATTGCTGGGCTTATCCTTGCAGCCTTTTTTGAACAAGACCGTAATGCCTGCAATGTTCCGGTTTTCTGACGTCCTTCCTCTTCGTTTGATCACATCTTCAAATTTTTCTTGCATGTGCAATTTTTATTATTTTTGTTGTGTCTTTCTCAATTTTTCTCAACAATATTTTAGAATCTGAATTTTTCATAGATGTACACTTTGAAGGGAAAAGGTTTCTCGTCAAATGTGTGTGCTTTTGTTTATCAGAATGGTGTATAAATTCAGTCGTGTCTCTACCTGGGAATAGCTAATGTGGAATGGAAATAATTTACGATAGGAAATGTAGCATACTGTTTTACTGAAACAGATAAAATGGTGCAGTATATTTTGTTTAATTTCTAAATTCCAGATATTGGGATTGCGGAAAATAGCATTATTCTTGGCACATCTCTGCTGTTGTATAGAAATTGCATGAATGATTTCTACCTAATTTGGATCGTTACATGGTATGCTGTTTGTTGGATGCTTTTTCACTGATGAATTATTTCAAAACAGCTTATTGCACCAATGTGCACTCGAGCATCAGGTGACTTGTTTTTTTTTTCTATTCTAGTTTTTTGACCTGAACTCTAGTGTTTCATTGACCTCGCTGGAGGTAATCAATGATGTTGATGTTATACTGGATCAAGCTGAACAAGATGTTTGCAAAGAACTTGAAATTTCAACCACCGTAAGTTTTCATCCAGTGTTGTGGTTTAAAGCAATTTTGTAACATAAATATGAAAATTAAATGGCTGTTTGTGGCCGATGCCAGCGCGCACTGAAGTACTATGTCATGAACAAAATCACATCTATTTTGAACTTAATTAATTATACTTGTACACATTTTAAAAACTGAGAACCTTTAAACTGAATTGTATGTAGTGCTGCCACCCAACATGGCATTTCACTGTGTATGACACATGAAAAGAGAATTGATTAGCTAGTATGAATCATACAGTTACGTGGGGCAGTCCGGTTACAGATTCCAATAGCTGTTTTTTATTTATTCATTTCATGGAATGTGGGCGTCACTGGCTGGCCAGCATTTCTTGCCCAACCCTAGTTGCCCTTAAGAAGGTGGTAGTGAACTGCCACCTTGAATTGCTGCGTTCCACCTGCTGTAGGTTGACCTGCAATGGCATTGGAAAGGAAATTCTAGGATTTTGACCCAGTGACTGAACGGCGATATAGTTCCAAGTCAGGATGGTGAGTGGCTTGGATGGAACGTGAAGGTGGTAGTGTTCCCATATATCTGCTGCCCTTGTCCTTCCGGGTGGCAGTGGTCATGGGTTTGGAAGGTGCTGTCTGAGGATCTTTTGTGAATTTCTGCTGTGCATCTTGTAGATAGTACAAACTGCTGCTACTAAGCGTTGGTGGTGGAGGGAGTGGATGTTTGTGGATGATAGTGCCAATCAAGTGGGCTGCTTTGTCCTGAATGGTATCAAGCTTCTTGAGTGTTGTTGGGGCTGCACCCATCTAGGGAATTGGGGAGTATTCCATCACACTCATGGCTTGTGCTTTGTAAATGGTGTGTAGGCTTTGGGGAGTTAGGAGGTGAGTTACTCTCCACAGTATTCCTGGCCTCTGACCTGCTCTTGTAGCCAGTGCGTTTATTTGGTGAGTCCAGGTGAATTTCTGATAAATGATTACTCCCAGGATGTTGATAGTGGGGATTTCAGTGATGGTAACAGCATTGAATGTCACGGGGCGGTGGTTAGATTGTCTCTCATTGACGATGGCCACAGCGTGGCATTTGTGTGGCACGAATGTCATTTGCCTCTTGTCAGCCCAAGCCTGGATATTGTCCAGATCTTGTTGCATTTGGGTATTCAGTATCTGAGGAGTCATGAGTGGTGCTGAACCTGCCCACTTGAATGAATCTGTGATTGCAAGTCTTCTAAAATGCTCCTCCCAATGCAGGTTGCCTTCCAAGATTACTTTGAACCATTTGCTCATGCACAGCTTCATGTGACTGTGGTGAATTATCATATTAAAGAATACCAGCACTCCTATCATTTGTAAATTATAGATCAGAGAATCCCTACAGTTTGTAAGAAGGCCATTTGGCCCATTGAGTCCACACCAGCTGTCTAAAGAACATCTTTCCAGACCCATCCCTATCTTTGTAACCCTGCATTTCCTGTGCCCAATCCACCTAATCTTACATCCCTGGACACCATGGGTAATTTAGCATGGCAAATCCAGCCAACCTGCACATCTTTGGACTCTGGGAGGAAACCAGAGCACCTGGAGGAAACCCGCGTAGACGTGGAGAAGGTCTGTCTGGAATTTGCACTGTCGCCTCGGTATAATCAAACCCAGATCCCTGGAGCTGTGAGGCAACAGTGATACCTCATGAGCCACCATGCTGCTCATGTTACAAACTGTCTGTATTTGAGGATGTAAATTGTCTGCAGGACAGCAGCACCACACTGGTCAAGCAAGTTATTATATCAAATCAAGTATGAGTGAGGAAAGGCAGATGAGTAAATTAAATGGGAGAACAATGCAGCACGTTCCAAAATGATTAGAATTGAATTAATATACAGTACAGGCAAGGAAGAAAATACCAACATCGTATGAACACTCTATGGAAATCCCTGAAAATATTTGTGTTTCGAAGCACTATTTTAGAAGACTTCCAATCATTGATGTTCATTCTGCATGGTTCAAGGAGGTGGCTCTTCACCACCCTCTTGAGGGCAAATGGCGATGGACAATAAATGCTGGCCCTGCCAGCAACACCTTACACTGCAGAAAAGAAGTGTTTTTGCTGAATTGATAGCATCGGACAAAACACTATCTGCACACATTGAGACATGAAAGTTCCTAATCTCTCTCCAATTGGGACCCATGTAACCATTTGGCGAAGCGCCTTCTTTCCAAATAGTTTGGGCTAAATTTAGAATTTCAGAGGTGAAAGAACTCCCTCGCTAACTACAGTCCAATTCTTCCTTTAGCACAGTACTTAATATTCTTTTGTAATTGTCTACTAGTTAATACCTGCATTCAGGATGTAGGAATTTTGATTTTTTTTTTCTTAGTGGAGGTGGAGGTTTTTATTTGGTCATTGTGTAATAATTTTATAAACTGAAACTTTATTTCCTGCATTAAAGCAAAAAGATGATGCTGACATGAAGGTAATCCATTGCGCTTTCAACAAAGTGATGCAGGAGATCATCAAGGAACAAGACCTCCTTTTGGTTATACAAAATAAGTATGAAGCCAGCGTTCAGGTACCTTTTTTGTATGTTCAAAACTTGACTTGTTTCTGTAAGCCTATTCTAGTGGCAGTTTCAGTCCGGCAATACATCAATCAAAACATAACTTATTCCTTAAAAGAAGGTTTTACTACTTCTTACTTCTTGGTACATAAACATGTTACACTTGGAATACTTTGTGTTTCTTAATATGGAAACAGGAAAATATGAAGAAAGTAGTAATGTTTTCTTTGTACTATTATTGGTGCAAACTCAGCAAATAATAGTTTGATTTTGTATATTTCTGTTTTGACACTGTTATATAAGGTGATCTGCACTGCTGTGGTCATTGTGGATTCATCTTGCTATCTGATCAGTCTGGTTAAATTCACTGGAGCTACAAGTTAATCATATTGGTGGTCTTATTTTCCTACTAAATAATCCTGACTTATATTTGATTTAATATTTAGAAATGTTGAGTTCCTGTTCTTTTTTTTTTTAATCTTCCATCCTTTGTAGTTTAAGGAACAAGTTGGACAGTGGCTTAATCTTTATCCCAGTGTTGAAGATCTGTTGTCAATCAAAAGATCTGTGAAGAATCTTAAAGCTCAGTTGAGATGGAAACTGGTTGAAAAGAACAATTTAGAAGATGTATGTACAAATTTAAATAGTGGACCTATTGTATGTATATGTCTGTTACACTTTGTAAGGATCACCTGCAAAATTTTATGTCCATTTTTTGTTTATAAATTTGAAAAGTTGCTTTCAGAATTACAGAATTGTGACCTGCACAGAGGGAGGCTGTTTGGCCCGTTGTGTCTGCGCTGGCTGTCCAGTGATTCAGTGCCATTCCCCTGTCTCTTTCCCATAACCCTGACTATTGTTTCCATTTGATGATTATTTGAATACCCTCACTTGAATCTGCCTACACCATACTTACCGACAATGTGTTCCAAACCCTAACTCACTGTTTGAAAAATATTTGCTTTCATCACGTTTACTTCTATGGCAAATTATGCGATGTAGGAACATAAGAACATAAGAACTAGGTGCAGGAGTAGGCCATCTGGCCCCTCAAGCCTGTCCTGCCATGTAATAAGATCATGGCTGATCTTTGAGACTCAGCTCCACTTAGCCGCCCACTCACCATAACCCTTAATTCCTTTATTGGTCAAAACTTTATCTAGCCTTGCCTTAACATTCAGTGAGGTGGCTTCAGCCACTTCACTGGGCAGGGAATTCCACAGATTCACAACCCTTTGGGTGAAGAAGTTCCTCCTGACCTCAGTCCTACATCAGCTAACCTTTATCTTGAGGCGATGCACTCGCGTCCTAGTTTCACCTGCTAGTGGAAAAAACCTCCCTGCCTCCACCTTATCTATTCCCTTCATAATCTTATATGTTTCTATAAGATCTCCCCATATTCTTCTGAATTCCAATGAGTATAATCCCAGTCTACTCAGTCTCTCCTCATAATCCAACCCTCTCAACTCTGGAATCAACCGAGTGAATCTCCTCTGCACCCCGTCCAGTGCTAGTATATCCCTTCTCAAGTAAGGAGACCAAAACTGCACACGATACTCCAGGTGTGGCCTCACCGGGACTCTATACAGCTGCAGCATAGCCTCCCTGTTTTTAAACCCCATCCCTCTAGCAATGGCAGACAAAATTCCATTTGCCTTTTTAATTACCTGCTGCACCTGCAATCCCACCTTCAGCGATTCACGCACAAGGACACCCAAATCCCTCTGCACAGCAGCGTGCTGCAATTTTTTACCATTTAAAACATAGTCCATTTGGCTGTTATTCCTACCAAAATGGATGACCTCACACTTATCAACATTGTACTCCATCTGCCAGACCTTTGCCCACTCACTTAGACTATCTATATCCCTCTGCAGACTTTCAGTGTCTTCTGCACACTTTGCTCTACCACTCACCTTAGTGTCATCTGCAAATGTTGACACACCACACTTAGTCCCCAACTCCAAATCATCTATGTAAATTGTAAACAATTGCAGTCCCAACACTGATCCCTGAGGCACACCACTAGCCACTGACCGCCATCCAGAAAAACACCCATTTACCCCTACTCTTTGCTTTCTACTGGTCAACCAATCCTCACATTACCTGTAATACCGTGCAACTTCATCTTTTGTAGCAGCCTTTGGTGTGGCACCTTGTCAAATGCTTTCTGGAAATCCAGATACACCACATCCACAGGTTCCCCATTGTCCACCATGCAAGTAATGTCCTCAAAGAATTCCACCGAATTAGTTAAACATGACCTACCTTTCATGAACCCATGCTGGGTGTTCCCAATGGGACAATTTATATCCAGATGTCTTGCTATTTCTTCCTTAATGATAGATTCAAGCATTTTCCCCACTACCGAAGTTAAGCTAACTGGCCTATAGTTACCTGCTTTTTGTCTACTTCCTTTATTAAACAGTGGTGTCACATTGGCTGTTTTCCAATCTGCGGGAATCACCCCAGAGTCCAGTGAATTTTGGTAAATAATTACTAGTACATTTGCTATTTCCCCCATCACCTCTTTTAGTACCCTGGGATGCATTTCATCAGGGCCAGGAGACTTGCCTACCTTTAGCCCCATTAGCTTGCCCAGCACTGCCTCCTTAGTGATAATGATAGTTTCTCGGTCCTCACCTGCTATAACCTTCTTGCCATTAGTTTTCAGCATGTTATTTGTGTCTTCCACTCTGAAGACCTGCACGAAATAACTGTTTAATATCTCGGCTATTTCCTCATTCCCAGTTATTAAATTGGCCTTCTCATCCTCTAAAGGACCAATGTTTACCTTTGCCGCTCTTTTACGATTTACATATTTATAGAAACTTTTGCTGCCTGTTTTTATATTCTGAGCTAGTTTACTCTCATAATCTATCTTACTTTTCTTTATAACTTTTGTGGCTTTCCGTTGGCCTTTAAAGATTTCCCAGTCTACTAGTTTCCCACTACTCTTCTTGCTTCTTTTGTATGTGGTATTTTTTCAATCTGATACTTTCCTTTATTTCCTTAGACATCCATGGCTGGCTCTCTTTTCCTGCAGTTAAATCTGTGATATCTGTGCACTATCATTCTCGATCCTTTTATGAGAACGAAAGGTGTCTCCCATCTACTGTATTCAGTTCCCAAATGATTTCTAAAACTTACAGCAAATCTAATAACAATTGCTGCCAGGTCTTAAGTTCACCTGAACACCCATACACCAAAACACAACTTGTATGACACCTTTCATGATCAACGGATATTCCAAAGAGCATTAGATTATTTGTTTATGCTATGACGGTGCTGTGGAGCTAATGTCAATAGAGGCCCAGGCTAGTGCCCTGGGGTCATGAGTTCAAATCCTACTACACTGGCTGATAAAACTTAAATTCTATTCATGAACCAGGAATTATCAACTAGTCTCAGTGGTCAACATGAAGCTACCATTGCTTGTAGTGAAACTTGTTCACTACTGTCTTTTTGGTGAAGGAAATCTGCCATCCTTACCTGGTCTCTCCTACATGTGACTCCAGACCCAAAATGTTGTGTTTCATCCTTAACTGCCCTCAATCATGGCGACTCAGTTTAAGGACAACCAGGGATGGGAAACAAATGCTGGCTTTGCGAGGAATGTTCACACTATGTAAAAGAATTAAGATTAAAACAAGCGACCAGTCTCTGTACTGTACAAGGTACAAAAGTGCTTTCAAATGAAATCAGGAATACTGGTGCCATAATAATTGTATTTAGATGAATTTTGGATTCCAGTTGATTTACAAGATTATGAAATTACACCTTTTATATTGCTCGCTGGCCAAGTTGACTATTGAACAGTAAAGTCGATCTTCTTTTATTAAGCAGACATCCTCCCAGCTGCTGTGAAGGATACCACAGGAAATCCATTGGTATAAGTTGGATATTTTGGACAGCTGGGCTTGGATAAATTTCACTCCTCACTAACTGTCTTTTGAGAAAAGCACACTTGTTTGTTATTGTACCAGTAGGTTTTATTAACTAATTTTTGGTTTGAAAATGAGAATTTGGGGCAGTTAGTAAACCACCTGTAAACTTCAAATGTTGCTTCCTGTTTTGTCATTGGATAATCTGGGAAAAATCTTTTGTTTGAGATGTAATAGATATATCTGCAAGAAATTAAGCCTTTTTGAATAGTAGTAATGGTAAATGCTATGCTGCAGATTAATACGTGCCGAGTGGCCCTGCGTACATTTATTAGAATTTAGCGTTAGTGTGGCAGAGCAGTGGTTCAGTGGTTAGCACTGCTGCCTCACAGCACCAGGGACCTGGATTCGATGCCAGCCCCAGGCGGCTGCCTGTGTAGCGTTTGCACGTTCTCTCAATGTTTGTGTGGGTTTCATCCAGGTGCTCTGGCTTCCTCCTACGGTTCAAAGATGTGGAGGCTAGGTGGGTTGGTAGTGCTAAATTGCCTATAGTGTCCAGGGATGTGCAGGATAGGTGGGTTAGCCATGGAAAATGCAGGTTTTCAGGGATAGAGTAGGGAGATGGGTCTGGGTGGAGTTGATGGGCTTGCTTCCACACTGTAGGGATTCTATGATTAATTATTTTCCTCTCTAAATGCCACATAACATTTACATGTAATTTTCCTTAAGTTGGGTAGTTATGATCAAGTGAAGATACAGGAGATGAAGGAAGAAATACGTAGACTTAGAGATGACATCTATGAAGAGATCTGCCGTGAGCAAAGAGAATATGTAAGGATTTTGATTTTGCTTTTAAAATAGTATTTGCAATATTATTGTCTCTTTACATTTTGAATGGCTGTTATTTACTTCTGTGGTGCAAGCTAAAGACTTGGTGTTATGGGTGAAAATAATTAATAACAGTAAAAATTAGGGCATGCTTAGTGTCAACAAAAGCCAAGAATTGCGAAGACCAGAAATTTCAAGCAAAAACAGATAATGCCAGCAGTGTTCAGTAGGCAGGTCGTCATCTCTGGGAACAGCAGAGAAGTCCCATTAGTTCTGATGAAGCATCCAATGTGGAAATTTGCTGTTCACTTGCTTGCTGTCTCCCACCAGCATTTTCCAATCCACGCATTCATCTCATAAAGTTGAAATTTTAAGACTAGCTTTTTAGAAGGTAGATTCTTTCAAGAGGTGGAAATCCAGGCCAGGTGTAGAAAATTGCCAGTAATGCCACTGGTTACTAGTCCTGGGTCTAGGTTCAACAGGGAGCGGCTGTCTTGGGCTATCTACAAATATTTATGAAACTTCTGGTGAGGGAAGAACAATTGCAAAAAAGACTTCTGGTAGACTGTTTCCGTCAATGCTGCTCCCAAAACTAACACAAGGTGTTTGGAAAATGAAGCATCTTGGGCCAGTTTTGGTTGCCTTACACAAGGGATGCAGTTGCAGTTCAAGGAGATTCACTCAGTTGGTTCCAGAGATGACGGGTTTGTCTCACGGAGTTTGAACAGTTTGGGCCTACGCTCGCTAGAGCTTAGAAAATTTGAGAGGCGATCTAATTGAGGTATAAAAGATGCTGAAAGAGATTGACAAAGTAGACGTCAGAAGAATGTTTCCTGTTTTGGACATTTCTGTAGAATGAGAGCTCATAGTTTTAGGATTAGTGGTAGCAGATTTAAAATGGAGGAGGAGGAATTACTTAAAAGGGACATAAATCTGTGGCCTGCTCCAACCAGTGTGGATACTGTGACATTGAATAAATTTAAGATGACGATAGACAGGTTGTTTTTTTATTACTAATGCATTGAAGGCTTATGGAGAGCAGGCAGGAAAGTGGAGTAGAGGCCAAGGTGAGATCGAGGGTCTGAATTGCCTTACTCCTGTTCCTGGTTCTTATGTTATATTCTATAGAAGAGTTTTTGTTTTAGATTTTCAGTATATGTTGTATGTCACTTTTTTTTTCTTTAAATTTTAAAATTGTCTGTTAATTTCTGCTGTTGTAGTGTCACGAATCCTGAGCCATGACGTAACTCAGGTTAAATGATGCATTTGATGCAAGTTAAATTATAGAGTTTGACTAATTTAAATGAATATGGAACTGTGAAGTCACTGGTTCCATAGTGAAATATTGCACTTGGAAATCCATCAGAAGGCATAATGTGGGCAAGTTCATGCGCAATGGCGTGTGTTGGAGTGGATTGTGATATCACAGCTTAGTGAGATACAAGTTCTTTTCTGGACTCTGTTTCCATCTTGTTATACAGAGATATTAAGCATAAACCAGGCATATTTATGTCAGGTGTCAGAAAATTAGAACTATGTCAACCTTTTTTGTTATCATCGAGGTGTTTATTTTCAGCTACTGTTGTTACTCTTAGAATGGAAATGATGGCAAGATCGAGGTATAGCTTTCTAGTTGGTGCTTTAGCAATCGATGTTCACCGTTACTTTGGAACAGCTAAAGATCATTTTCTGCATCTGCACTAAAGGTTACCGTTGTCGGGGGGAAGTGCACCTTAGGCTTGTATTGATTTTGCTGTGTTGTTCTGGTGAATAAGTCTGTGTTCACTTTGCAGGAAAAACTTGGTGATGTAGTTCATAATTGGTTTCCTGAACTTCCTCTCCTCTATCCTGAAGCAGCAATCAAGACTTACATGGTAATTAGCTTGAGTGCATACTGTAATGTTCAGATTTTCATTTTTGCAGTCTTTATTTTTTGAGGAAAATGTAGCTGCAAATCATAACAGCAAAAGTAGTTTCTATAGTACTATGTGCTTCCATTACACCATTTCTGAGAATGTTGGGTACACACCGACAGGAGTATAATAGCTCTCTTTAATTGAGAAGTGGGAAAATGAATCTAGTGGATGAAGAAAGCTGGTGTGCATTGATGGTTTCAAAAGTGTATGCATTGGAAAGTCATAAGGATAGTTTCTAGCTTGTGTGTTTTAAGCTGTTATACATTTAACAAACCTTAAGATAAGCTCTCGATCCCACCCTAACTAAATGCAACTTTGCAGGGGGTGGTGGTGGTCACAGCGGCTACGTGGATAGCACTAGTGCCTCACAGAGCCGGGGACCTGAGTTTGATTCCAGCCTCCCACAGCCCAAAGACCTGCAGATTAGGTGACTTGGCCATGCTAAACTTGTCCTGTAGTGTCCAGGAATGTACAGGCTAGGTGGGTTAGCTATGAGAAATGAGCGGTCACAGGGATGGGTCGGTGCGGACTCGATGGGCTAAATCAACTCTTTCCATGCTAGGGATTCTGTGAAATACATGAGTAGCTCTTTGCGCTACCTCAGACCCCATTATGTGCTTGGTAATCCAACATGATCTTAAGGTGCTTCTTGAGCCTATGATATCTTGTTGGTAATAAGCTATTGTGAAATTGGAAGTGCAATAATTTTGATTATAAATAACAGAATTTAAAGTTATGGACTGAACACAGCTGAAAAAGTATAATGGTAACTTTGGTTGCAATTTGCAAATGCTTTTGAAAGTTAAAGAAATAAATGGAGCATTTCATTTGAGGTTTTCTATAGTTCTGCTTTCTTGACCATACCCTCCCCAAATAACATGTTCTGGTAATACCCTCTTTATGTTTAGCAATCTGCTGGCCTACTCACTGACAGCCTAGAGCGGGATTTGTTTGACCCAGAACCCATGAAAGAACTAAGCAGCAAGCGACCATTGGTGTGCTCTGAAATTAAATCCCAGAAAATCCTTTTGAAGGTAGTAAATTTTTAGAAGTAGGTTTATAAATGTGGTTTTATTAGTATCTTTCTATTGAGTATGTATTCATGTATTCTTCCTTCCCCACACCGTCTCCTTCCATTTGATTCACTTTATCATAAATAGCTTGGGGACAATTTTAACTTCTGTTGTGTTGCTGTAGATCGCAGTTTGTGTTTTGTGTTCTCCTGTTCCTTTATAAAATACATCTATTCCTTTAATAGGGTTATTCTGTAGATACCGCTACAGAAGCGAAAATGATAGATAGAGCTGCCCAATATCACAAAGCTTGGTCTGTGTTGAAGGAAGAATCTGGACTTCTGCCAGTTCTCTACCTGTTGGCTTGCAAGGTGGGTTGAAAAGCACTAATCTAGAAGAGACACAGGCAATAACTACGAGATTTATATGGCGCTTTTAAAGCGGGAAAAGATGCCATGTGGCAAGAATTACAGCAATTAGGCAAAAATGGACGCAGAGACAAAGCGCGGACACTTTCCAGATGAGTAATTAAAATTTTGGTTGAAGGGGTGAGTTTAAAGCCCCTCTTAAAAGGAGAGGGAACTGGAGATGAGTGCACATATAAATTAAGTTACTAAGCACCCACTTGCTGGTGGCATGAGAGAACAAATGGTGGCACAAGAGGACAAAATTGGAGGAATCCCATTCTGGAGGAGTTGTTCGCCTAAAGAAAATTTTAGAGATGAGGGTAGGCCATGAATGGATTTAAGTACAAGACTAATAATTTTAATTTGGTGTTGAGGGGCTGGAAGCCAGACCGGTTTAGCAAGCATAAAAAGCGCAAAACTTGCTGAGGATAGAAAACAGACATCAAAGCTTTGACTGAGCTAAAGTGTAGTGTGTGGAGGTTTGAAGCTGGATAGGAGAGCATTAGAATAGTTGAATCTGGCAGTAATGAAATTGTTGGTTATGTTTTCAGCAGCAAAAAGGGGGAGACATTATGCCACGAAGGTGAAACTTGGAACTCTTTCTGTCAGACCCTATATCATCTCTGATAATCAGCTTGAGTTCAAAGAGCATGGTGAGGTTGCGATTTACTGTTGCTCAGCCAATTGCCTGGATGGCAGGGGAAATAGTGGTGAGGATGCCAAGTTTGTGGTGGGGGTTCAAGGTGATGGCTTCAGATTTCCCAATGCTTGACTAGAAGAAAGAGGTTCAACTAATATTTCAATGTCAGACTGGCAGTCTCACACTACACGACAGTAGAAGGATCAAGGTAATGGGCAAAGGAAAAACTGGGTGCCATGAGTGTACCCGTGGGTGCTTGGATGGCACAGTGGTTAATACTGCTGCCTAACAGCGCCAGGAACCCAGGTTCGATAACAGCCTTGGGCGACTGTCTTTGTGAAATGCTCCCTACGCCGGTGTGGGTTTCCTCTCAGCTGTCCGGTTTCCTCTTTCAGTCCAAAGATGTGCAATTTAGGTGGATTGGCCATGGTAAATTATCCTGTGATGTGCAAGGGATGTGCAGGTTAGGTGGATTAGCTGCGGTAAATGTGGGGTTATGGGGAGTGTTCTGGGTGGGATGCTGTTTGGAGGGTTGCTGCAGACTTGATTGGCTGAATGCCCTATCTGCACAGTAGGGATTCTACGATTCTCTTCTATGATTCTTGTGGGATTTTACCCCGTGTATTTGCATAATGTCATTGATGGACTCAGTTTTGAAGTGGAGGACACAAACTATTTATTCTTGGGAACTCGAGCAGAAGTATGAAGGGACTAAAAGGTGAACCTGTTTTTGGAAATGTCCTGGTAATAATTTCATGGCTACGAGTGGAAATAATTTTTAGTTTCGTTGAGCTAAACAATGGAGAGAAGGCATTGGAGGAGAATGGTGTTGAGCATGCCAAAGGCTGAAGGGGACAAGGAGTGGAAATGCACCATAATCAAAGTCACTGCTAGTGTCAGCATGAGAATGCTAAACCACTGGAAATAAGTTTTTTGATGTGTTAAAGGAAGAAGAGAAGCTCATGCTTCAGGGGTGCACTGACAAGATTCAGAACCTAATTTTTCACAAAGTGTGTTATCCAAAATATGGATATCTGTTCATGTTCTAATGGACGTGATCTGTATTTAGTGTTAATAAAGTAGTAACTTTTCAGAGTTATGAATGCAATGCAACAAATGTACAAAGATATAAAGGTTTAAGTCTTGAGTAAAGATCATTTTAGTAGACTGATATTGTGTTCCTGCTCTCGCTCTCGCTTGATCTCTCTCACTCTCTCTAGTGTGAACCAGTGACGTATGTTATGGTACCATTTTATCCAGGATGGTGTTTGAAAACTGTGCAGGCCACCAAGCCTTTAATCTCAGAGGTGAGTTTCATTTAATTATTGATCTGATCTTGGTACCAAGTGCAAAGTAAATGAGCTAGTAACTTGAGTTAAAATACTTGATGGAGACATTTCATACACGCTCGTTTAATAACTAATGAGTAACATTCAGCTCCCAAATCTTCTGGAGCATGGCTCAACATTATGCGGTTTCCATTTAGTTCTTGCGTTACCCAGAAACTGTCCACAAGGTGTCTCATATTATAATCGCAGTCTTCTCATTATGTCCAGTTATTGCTTCACTGGAACTTCAAACCTAGTTTAATAAATGTTCACAGGGCAAGCATTTTGGATTGCTGTCATCATCTGGATTTCAAGTTGTGTAGTCTGCTTCATGTCTGTCTAGATGCAGGCAATCTTCAGTTTGTTTTAAATGTTAAAGAATTCACAATCTCTACACGTTATCTGGCTATGCGTGTGGGTTTCCATTGGGATAATTTTCTGAGTTTAGATTTTTGCATGAAACCTAACCTTCCAGCAGTCTTCATTTGAAAACAGCAGGCTGATTTTCAAAGTGTGTGTTGTCAGATGAGAATTTACTAGTAATTTCAATAAACATCCGGTTTCCTACTTAAAATGTGTTTCATCTGCATTTGTGTTTGAAGGAGCTTTGTAAAGTAATGCAAGGAGTAGCAGTTGGTCTACAGACACTTCACAACTCTAGTATTGTTCATGGCGCTCTGCATCCGCACAATGTATTTGCTGTAAACCGTGAACGTGGAATTGTGGGAGACTTTGATTTTACCAAGAGTGCCGTAAGTATTTTGGTGTGGTGCAACATTTGCTACAAATGTGTGTTTACTTGGGTTTTTTTCTTTTCCGCATCTAACACAGCTTCTATTAATTTTGTTTCGTCTGCTATTTTATTATAGGTGTATCTATTTTAAAATGTTTCTTTTTTAAACTTATTTGTTGATTTTCTGTACAACATACCACCCTGTTTTGTACTTAGTGTGGCATGCATGTCCTTGGTAGTGAATCGAAACAGAAAATGTTGCAACATTCATAGGAGGTTAATTAACACATAAGAGAATGCAGTATGGATATAACTCTGCATCAGAGCTATTTTGAAAACGTTGCTTTACTACAACTGATCATGATGAGTCAGGACATTGTCACAACTCACTGGGGTAGTGCACTGGAAATCAAGTCCTGCTGTTCCTGCAATTGTCACAAAAATTTGAAGATTTTAGAGTAAGTACAAAATCCCCCGACTTAACTGTTAGAATCAGATTGAAATACACCATGCACCAGGTTCATCTATTTAACATGAATTTCTGTTCACTGCAAGGAATTGCGTTCTAGCTACAGGTAAATCATTACAAACTGTCAGGATATAACAGTATTATTTAAAATTCCCCATACATACACAGGTAGGCAGAAATGTACAGATGCGGAGAAAAGAACACATGGATGGAAGGGAGAAGCTAAAAAGACAGCTGTCAATTCCTATTCAGTTGCTTCTAACTCATCTGAGAACTTCTTCCTGATTTCCCTTTCTGCATGCTTCCTCTGGTTTGCAAGAGGCACAGGGTGGCTGGTTCACTTGAAAAATATTTCTGATTTATCAGTGAAAAGTCACAGATTCAGTGACGACTGAAGAAAATTTTAATTGATCTTCTTCAGTTTTAAAAGTGAGTTTTGACTGCAGAGAACTGTGAAATCGCTTCTGAACTGGTGGATATCAAATCCCTTCACTGTAACTTGTTCTTAGTTTCCTGACAACCAGTCACACAGCTGTTGGCAGGCAAAAAGGCCTTTGTCTCTGGTTTATGGACTAGTGACTAGTTGTCAGTCAGCTTCTTGCCACTTAGCTAAATCCATACACAGTCCTTTGGCTCCCGTTCTTTTGCAACCACTCCAGTTACTATCTGTTCAAACGGATGTTTACGATGCTAGATGTGGATGTTGGGTTCCTTGCTTTTCAAAACATGCAGCCACTCTTTCAGAACACTGGTTTTAAAACGTTTTTTCTCATTTCAATCCTCAATCTTAAAAACACCAATAACAAGAGACAGACCTTACAACGGGTGCACGCTGAAATATTTTTTTAAAAAAAAGGAAATTACAGATAAATTTAAAAATTCAGATGTAATTATTTTGCAAAGTCAGCTAATGAATACAATAGTGTATTAATACTATGGAAGCATTTAATATCTAGTGCATGACAAAGATCAAATCAAGTAGGAATAGCATAATTAGGTACTGATATTTTCAGGAAAAGTCAAGAGTATGTACCCATGTGACTTTCATAATACAAAATGTTAAAGATATTGGATGAATCCACAAGGAAGATGGCTATGCTCTGAACTACTTGACATTAATGTTACTGTGGGCCCAAGAGGAAGATGAGACAGTGCATGAAGTTTATATTGAGCTGCATTACAGCAGTTTAGGAGAAACAAATTAAAAGGCCTTTCCATTTCTCCCCACCTGAATCTTTTTCCCTTCTCCTTCAAATTGTTCTTTTTCTTGAAAATATCCACTCATCAATAGAATCCATTTATATGGTCTACTTTAAAGGGCTGTCCTGTTATTTCTTTGGTAAATGCATTACTTTTTGGATGGCTGATATCCAACCTACAACTTAACAATTTTTATTCTATGTCCCTCTCACTTAATCACACTTTAAATCACTTCTGTTAACACCACCTCATTTCCCGGGTCATTTAATGTTTTACATGATTTATCACTACAGTATTTGAGTCAAAGAGCAGCATATATATGGTTTATATAGTTATTGATCATCTATTTGGCAAAAAAAAATCAAATTACTTTTCTCTGAAATAATGTTTACTGCCAATTCTTCCAGAAAATGTATGAGAAATTACATTGTGCAATTACACCATCAAACTGTTGTTCGGTTCTTTCAGTACCATAATTAACATTTTTGCTGTAAGCCTCCATTCCTTCTCAAGACTGGTGTCATATTGCTATTTTTCTGAGAACGTTTTATGATTTTCATCTGTAGCTTTTGCCTGTAATTTGAAAGGTACTACCTCCTGAGATTGTGACATTGGGGAACCGCGGTACAAGGCTGTAAGGACTCCCCCCACCCCCCTCCCAGACTGCAGCATTATTCATGGATTGGCTTTTTGCCAATGTTAAGATAACTTCTTTGGGAGTTGAACAGGGAAATGACTAAATACTTACTTTCCAACACTCTCCAGTAAAAACTAAATGAAAAAAATGAATTGTGAGGCATTTTGTTTGATTTTTGTTTTCACTGATAATTCTAAAAAATTGTTTTTTAAACTAGAATTAGAATCCCTACAGGGTGGAAACAGGCCCTTCGGCCCAACAAGTCCGCACCGACCCTTGGAGCATCCCACCTAGACCCATCCCCCCCATAACCCACACACCCCTGAACACTATGGGCAATTTAGCATGGCCAATCTACCTAGCCTGCACATCTTTGGACTGTGGGAGGAAACCGGAGCACCCGGAGGAAGTGGAGCACCCAGGGAGAATGTGCAAACTCCGCACAGGCAGTCACCTGGGGCTGGAATCGAACCCAGGTCCCTGGCACTGTGAGGCTGCAGTGCTAACCACTGAGCCACCGTGCTGCCCCTACACAAAATAGAATTTATCTAGACACAGAAATAGAAGGTATTATTTATTTAACTGCCTGACCTTGAAGGACTTGGATCTACTGTGCCAGTGGAATAGTACATTGTGCATTGCAAAGTTTAAGATGTGAAATTAGGCTCTTGGGGTGGGGTGGGGAGAGAAAAGTGTTTCTCCTATCTGAACCTCAGTGAGGCACAACATGAGAGATGTCTGCAGCACAATAGACCTGCTTAGACTTTGTCATATCAAGTGACACAGGTGGCAGACAAAGCATGTGTTTCTGTATGTTGCCATGACTAGCTTCTCCCCATAAGGTTACCAGGCTGTCACCAGAGGTTATAAGATGAGGGGTTCAGCCTGCATCGAGCACGGCTGACCAGGAGACTCTTTCACTCTTACTGCTTACTGTGATGCATTGGAAAGATTTACAGGTTGGTGATCAAATCTATTTGGCTGAGTTTAGTTCCGTGACTCTCGTGTACTGGACTTGAACCTGAACCCTCTGCTTCAGAGGCAGAGATGTTACCTGCAATGCTGCAAAACCTCACACTTCACAAAGGATATTTTTAAAGAAATCTGCAGCCTACAGCAGCCACAACTGCAGCATCAGTTCAGGGAGTAGACTGCGTTTCCAATGTCTGTGCAAATGTGTCCATGTCCTACCCAGCTGCAGATATTTGCAACATCTTGCAATTTGCTCACCATTGCATAAGGGAGGTTACTGAGGCATTCCATTCATTTACCTTTAATGATTAACCTGTCTGATGGACATGGGTTAACAAAAAGAATGATTGGTTTTCTGTTTATTAATAATAAGAATGACCATTTGAGTCTAGCTACAGGTAAACAAAACCATGAACTGTCAATAAATAACTCCGCTAGTTGAAACTGTTAAACCCACCCCTCCATGCACATACAGATAGACAGACAAACAAACAAAAAGCATTGGTCTTACGGCTGGCGAAAACACTGAATTGGACAAACACAGTTGAATAGTCCCAGTTTACAAGAATTGATGAGATGTTTCTTTTGCCCCCCAGAACCCCCCCTCTTTGAGCTCTTTCTCCAGGTTCTTTCACTCCTTCACAGGATGCACAGGGAAATTGGCGCACTAATTATGAAATCTTTTAGGTTACCGATTTTTTTTTTTTTTTTTTTTTTTTTAAAAAGGTGACAGCTTATAGTGACTAATGGACGAAATATAAATGGCTTTCTTCGGGCATTAATTAGTTTTAGTATAGAGAGAGAGAGACGCACACACAGGACTTCCTACTTCTGCAGTCTGCAAGCTTCACCCAACTGCAGTCAACGTCCGAGCTGTTCACCTGCCCAGGAGTCAGTCAGTGAGGAGTCGTCAAACTGATGACGTTCATCATCCACAATTGGCTACAACTGCACAAACCAATCACCAATCTGTTGCTAGATGACCCTCGCTCTGGATATGCATGCATTCACACCCAGACATACATTCTGGTGCTGTGGTCTCTTATCTCTCCTCTCCATTGCTTACAAAGCAAAAGCGTAACCACGACTCACTAAAAGCTCAAAAGTACAGCAATTCCTTCTGAAATTCTCAGTATTAAAACAGTCCTTTTTCTATTTTAGTCCACAGTCCAAAAAGAAAATATAAAATAATGCGGTCTTTAGACAGTTCGGTGCATCACAACCCTATTGTTACAAAGGCATGGCTCTTTCCATCAGCTTCTAGTTGGTCAGCTAAGGGGCAGGAATATGAGAAAGAAGAAGAATGGAAGCAGTCTAGATTACTGCCCAAGCTGAAGATGTAATGACTGTGTGATAGGAATGACCACAGCTCCAGTTCCACTCACCTCCAATTAAAGCAGGTTTAACTCCTTAAGCATTTTAACACTTCCTTGGAAATTATAGTCCCAAAATCCTTGGAGATTTCAGCAAACCCAGTCTGCAGCATGTTCGTGTCAACCTTTGGGGGTTGCTACAAGGCAAAAGGAATGTTTTTATTTGGTGGGTAAGCTATTCAGATATTGGGTGTTTTGCGTTGTATGACGCAAATTATCTCCACAAAAGAGCTGCCTTCTCTCTTGAGCAATGGGCAGTGGCAGTCCCTATCTTGAGTTGCCATCTGACCTTGTTGGCACCTGGCAGGCAGCTCCTGAATTCTAACGATGCTTATCCCCAATACTTGGACATTGAGCATAACTTTTGCTCAGTTAGAATGTTTACTTTGGAAAATAGCATCACCTATGCAGTGATGTTGAGGCGCAGAGTCAAAACGTGGAATTCATTCACAGAATCCCTACAGTGTGGAAGCAGGCCATGCAGTCCATTGAGTCCACATAGCCCTCTGAAGAGCATCCCACTCAGACCCATCCCTACTACCCGCTCCCTGTAACCCTGCATTTCCCATGGCTAACACACCCAGTTTGCACATCCCTGGACACTATGGGCAGTTTAGCACGGCCAGTCCACCTAAACTGCACATCTTTTGACTGTTAGAAAGTACCCGGAGGAAACTCACGCAGACACGGAGAATGTGCAAACTCCACACAGACAGTTGCCCGAAGGTGGAATGCAGCCCTGGTGCTGTAAGGCAGCAGTAGTAACCACTGAGCCACAGTCCTAGATTCCTGATCCAGATTTGAAATTCTATTCTCCAGTGTATTTTTTTTTACTGTCCAATTGCTTTATGAAGTCTCCAGTGTCTAAAAACCATGCAGCCATTCTTTGCTCTCTTTTTCTCATTCTTCACTATTTCTTACAGCAGATTCACTTCTCGCATGAATGGTAATATTTGATCCAGCCATAATGCACCTCCCCTTTAAGAGGTGTAGGCTAGCTTTGAGCAGAGCCACACATATTGATTGTGGGTCTTCTGCTATTGCATCAACTAAGCAATAGCATGGTTGGCACTAGCTGCACCACTTAATTCTCATTTAGCATGAATGTTGTTATGTAAGACAAGTCTTTGTAGATGTAGTAATCTTTAATTCCTTACGAAAATGTTTTTAATAATAATTTCCCTAGGACAAGCCAAGCATAGACATGCACGGGAATTCCTGGAGGCCTGGTACTCAAAACGGAATTCCGTTAACAAACATGTAGAACTGGACCCCATATACCAACCTACTAAAAAACAAATCTGGAAGTGATGCCACCCACCCCAACAAACCGAGACGCACACATAGCAAGCAGGACAGAACACCGACGCTTCACCAGAGACACATGTTACCTAGTATGGTGACGAAACATTTGCAAACAAACTTACCAGCTTGGCAAACAAGTCAACAATCCAAGCTACAAATCTTCTCAAAAAACTTGAGCTCCAATAAAAATCCGTGTGCAGTTTAATTTTTGTAAAAATTGGTTTATAGCAACTGAATAAATCAGTGGCTATCGTTTGCCTTTACTTAACTGATAGGAATGATCACGTTTATCACAAACCACTTAATTCTCATTAGCATGAATGTTATTATGTAAGACATGTCTTTGTATATGTAGTAATCTTTAATTCCTTATGAAAATGTTTTTAATAATAGATTTCCCTGTCTACATTTTAGAATAGAAATTGTCTGTGCAAACTTGTTTTTCCACTTATACTGGCTTGGTAGGTTTATAGAATTACCATGTGTCCCGTTAACTTGGGTTGTTTTCATTACAATTTCAAAGTTAGAAAATTAGTATATATTACAAGAAGAGAACGCATTATATTTGAATTATAGATAGCATTATCTTGGCAGGACCTTTTCTGATTATCCCTCCACTTTAGCCAAGATTTACCTTGGGTCAGTGCTTGGTCTTGATTCCCCATACATAACACTACTGGAGACTGATGATTGTATGTCATGCATATAGCAAACACTTCCTTCTATCACATTTGGCTGCTATGTTTCTATTAGTAAGGGATATAGGAATGAAAATATAGCTAGCTCATTCAAAGGACAAGAATGTGTACTGTCAGCCAAATTATATCTGCAATGGTCAATAATACTGAGAACTGGCAAGTGTGTGTGATTGGAATGGATGGCTCCTGTCTGGTAAAATTCCAGCATGATTGCCTGCATTAATGCAGCACTTAGTTTTTGTATGTGGACAAAGTATGTGGTGACAATCAGGATATTATCTGTCACGTTTTTATAGCATTGAGAATTTAATGGCTTAGATGATAAATAGGTGGACTACCTTTCACTTTGGGAACACTGTTTGTTAATAGTCTTTGACCCATAATCCTGGAACTCGCACTTTAGCAGCTCTGTTGGTGAACCTACACTGCATGGATTGCACCAGTTCAAGATAACAGATCACCAGCATCTTCTCAAAGGCAATTAAGAATCAACCTCAAGTGTGCACCTTGCTAGTGATGATCACATCCCACGAATACATTAAAAGATGTACCATCTGGTGAAATATATTTTCTTGAAGTAATTGAGAAATGGTCAACTTTTTTAGTTCTCTCTAGTGGCAAAATGTTCAATCTTGATCAATTTGACCTCTGTTTGCCAATGCACATAGGTTTATATAAATTTCAACAGTAGGGAATGCCATGTCAATATAGATTTGAAAACATCAAACCTCAAATCTCAAAACAACGAAATAAATCGGTGAAGAATTAAAATAAAACTTGCATATATCCAACACTTCCATGATATCTTGATGTCCCAAGTATTTTATAGCTAATAATGTAGTTTTGATGTGCAGGCTGTTTTAGGAATGCAATGTATGTGAAATGTAATGCTTTCCAGAGATATAATCAGCTTTTTTTTTTTTTTTTTTTCCGCTTAGGATCAACGTAATATTGCTACCTGGATGGTAGCAGATAAACTAGAACTTGTAGCCCCAGAAGTAAGAAACGGCCAAGCTGCTGTGCCTGCATCTGATGTTTTTGCTTATGGCTGTTTGCTTTTGTGGGTATGTTTCATTTGTAATAAATACAATTAACTTGAACAACCATGATTTTATTTTTAGTGGTGAGTAAAGTAATTAATGAATAAAGGACTGCCTATGGATGTTATTTGTATGGACTTAGAGATGGCATTTGATAAAGACTGTCCACTGGAGACTGTTAATGTAAAATTGACACTCAGAACTAGGGGCAAATAGTTGACCAAGTTTGGCAGATGGCTGAATAGTAAGAGAGAGTAAGGAAAATTGGCAATGTCTCTTAATTGGTAAGGTATGACTAGTAGTACTCGAGGATTTGTGTTGAAATATAAAAACACGAGAATTAGGAGCTGGAATAGACCATTTGATTCCACAAGCCTGTGCCCTGTGCGTGCACCCGCTTCAGCGTCTCATTTGTGCAGCTCAGTATAATAGTCAACTTATGATATTTCAAAAAAGTAGAAGATCTAGCTACCTCCTCTTTAAGTACTTTCAAATGACCTAATCTCCATAACTCTCTAGGTAGATAATCCTAGACATTCACTACCCTCGGGGAAAAGGAATACCTTTACCAATTTTATATTAATGTCCCTTTATTCTGTAATCGAGTCCCCTAGTTGAAGATTCCCCCACGAAAACATCTTCTCAACATCTATCTACTCTGTCAAGCCTCCACAAATTTTTTATGTTGCCCGTTTCTTATGGGGCCCTATTATCCACTGCAATACAAGTTTGGTGGGGGTAGTGAGCTACATTTCCACGTTTGTTGATGACCCAAAAATAGGTGACATGAAAAGCAATATTGGTGGAAGCATAAAATTTCAGAGGTGCTCGTAGCTGAAGAAGACTAGAAGCACTTAAGGCCTAAAGAGGTTTAGGGGTCCAATCCATAAAACATTAATATGTGACAGACAAGTACAAAAAAAAATCAAATGCTGGCTTTTATATCAAGGGGTAGAAGTAATGGTGAACTATTCAAAGGCCATACCTGGAATATTGTTTCAAGTTCTGGACACTGTGTTAGGGCCTTAGAAGGAATGCATTATAGATTTATCAGAATGATACCTAGATTCCCAGAGTTAAATTATGAACAGGGCTCATGCAAACTAGAATTGTTTTGCCTGGAATTTAGTAGAGTAAAAATTGATTTGATCGAAGTAGGCGGCAAGGTGGTTCACTGATTAGCACTGCTGCCTCACAGTGCCAGGGACCCGGCTTCGATTCCAGCCTTGTGACTGCAAATTCCACCACAGACACATTCTCCCCATGTCTACGTGGTTTTCCACCCACAGTCCAAAGATATGTAGGTTAGGTGGATTGGCCATGCTAAATTGTCCATCGTGTCTAGGGTGGGAGATATTGGGATGGTGTAGGGGGTGGATTTGCGTGAGATGCTCCTCGGAAGGTCGGTGTGGACACAATGGGCTGAATGACCTGCTTCCACACTGTAGAGATTCTATGTTAAGAACTAACAGGGCAATCAGAAAGCAATTATAGGGAGAAAGCCTGAAGATTAGATCTAGATTTTTCAGGAATGAAGATAGGTTCGAGTTTGACACCCTTCCATGAATTTATTGTTACTTTTGCATCCAAGATTGACTGGTTGCTGTTAACCAAAGCTGTTACGAGGTACCGGGCAAAAGTGGTTACATGGAGTTAAGTCACAGATTAGTCATGATCTCTCTAAATAGCAAAACTTGCTTGAGGAACTAATTGGTTTGGTGTGCTCTGCTCCTAGGTTCCTAGTTAATAAGATGTCAAAATACTAATATTTGAAACTATAATACCGTTTTATATTTTTGCAGCTGAATTTTCCCAAGAATAACTTAAAAATGAACTCCGATGGAACTCCAGATGTTAGTGAGCTAAGTATTGTAAGCAAATTAATTGCTTATCAGGTTTGCTTTCAATTTGTAAGTTCCTTACATTTGTAGCTTTTCAAGAGATGACTCATGCATTGCCAATTTATTTTCTCCATTTATAAGCGTTTTAGTTCTGGGAAGCTGTATTTTTAATTTGAGGTTAGATTGTAGAATTGTTGCAGTCAGTACTCTGTCCAGTGCAGCATGATTACAAGTACAGCCAGTTAATAAATTTTGTTGTTGAATGGGTAAACATTTATTTCCATTACTATTTTTAATCCATTAACAAAATGGTATGGACCAGTGATTTTAAACGAGCATGCCTGAAAAAGCAATTTATTTAGCTGAAATTTGAAAACAACGCAATTACTAAATCTAGGAGCAAATTACTGCAAGATGCAGTATGGTGGCTCAGTGGTTAGCACTGCTGCCTCACAGGCCAGGAACCCGGGTTCAATTTCGCCCTCGGGCCACTGTCGTTGTGGAGTTTGCACGTTCTCCCCGTGTCAGCGTGGGTTTCCTCTGGGTGCTCTGGTTTCTTCCCACAGTCCAAAGATGTGCAGGTTAGGTGGATTGGCCATCCTAAATTGCCCGTAGTGTTCAGGGATGTGTAAATTAGGTGGGCTATAGGGGATGGGTCTGGGTGGGATGTCTGACGGTTGGTGTGGACTTGTTGGGCCGAAGGGCCTGTTTCCACACTGCAGGGATTCAATGATCATGCTGGAATCTGTACTGAAAATAATAAATGCTGGGGATCACACCAGGTCAGGCAGCATCTATGAAGAAAAAGGAAGCTAACATTTTGAGTCGAGATGACTCCTCATCAGAGTTGAAGTGAAGAGCAGCATTCATGCAATAGCAGGAGGTGGTGTGGGGATTTGGAGTGCTGGGGAGAAAGCATGTTGATAGTTCAGATTAAGTGATCAGAATGTGAGAATGACAGCAACACAATGTATCTAACTGCCAGAACTGGAAAGAACAGAACAACCCCGACCTTCGCATAGCTGGTCGTTTTAACATAGCATCCTGCTCGCATGCCCACTTGTCTGTCCTTGACATTGCTGCAAAGCTCCCACGGATCACAGCGAAAACTGGAGGAGCACCATCTTGTCTTAAAACCAGGCAGTTTACAACCTTCTGGGCTCAATATTGAGAACAACACCTCCAAATTGTGAGCCCATTCCTTCCCCTTTTAGCTTTGCCTGTTACATTCTCCATCGCCATGTCTTTTCTCCCCCCTCCCAACTCCAATGGGACTGTCTGTTCTTTCCATTGTGGCAGTTAGACACATTGTTCTGCCATTCTCGCATTCCAGTCAAATAACCTGAACTATCAACACCGTTTCTCCCCCAGCACTACAAACCACCCACCTCCCCACCACTGTGAAAATGCTGTCCCTTCCACACTTCAGCTCTGATGAAGTCATCTAGACTCAATGTTAACTTGCTCAATCTCCATGGATGCTGCCTGTTTCGGATCTCCAGCACTTTTTGTTTCCAGCTATTAGTAAATTGGTTGGAGAAAGTATAGAATCTTGTTATATTCACCCACTATCTCTACACAGATTCATTCTACATCTTGCTCTTTTGACCTAAGATAACTTGTCACTAATGACATCCTTAACTGACAGAGCTACCACACCACCTTTTCCTAGCTCCCTAATATCAAAATGTCAAGTGCTCTTCAATAGTCTAATTCCATGCCTTGATCACTTTGCAACCATGTCATGTGCATATTTATCTGAATATTAGTGTGGTGTTTCCCAAAGAATCTGAAATTCATATTTTTCCGAAAGTCCATTGAATCTTTCGGTTTCCACAAATACTACATGCTTCATGTAAATTCTAGAATGCAGCATTCATTCTTAGAGGATTTTATTAGCTTGTCAGTCAGCATGCAAAGTGATTATGTATGTTAGAGTTAAGGATCTTAATGATCATGGGTTTGAAAGGCATGGGTTTGAAAGGTGCTGTAGAAGGAGCCTTGGTGTGTAACTACATTTCATCTTGTAAATGGTACATACTCTGCATTGGTGCTGAAGGGAGTGAATGTGAAATGTAATGGGTAAGGTGACAGTCAAAAGGGTTACTTTGTTATGGATAGCACCAAATTTCTTCAGTGATGTTGAAGGTGCACTCATCTGGGCAAGTGAAGAATATTCCGTCACGCTCCTGACGTGTTTTGTAGATGGACAGGCTTTGAGGATTCAGGGGGTGAGTTACAGAATTCCTAGCCTCTAATCTGGTCTTGTAATTGCAGTATATATATGACTTGTTCAATTTCTGGTCAGTGGTAACGCATAGAATATTGTTAGTGGATATTTGGCGATGGTTAATGCCGTTGAATATCAAGGAGCCATGGTTAGATTCTCTCTTGTTTTGTAGATTGTCATTGTCGTTATCCAGCACTTATGTGCTGCAAATATTATTTGTCACTTTATGGGCTCATGCCTGGATGTCATCCAAGTCTTGCTGCAATTGGACACAGATTGCTGCAGTATCAGGGTAGATAGAAATGATGTTAAATGTTGTACGATCATCAATGAATGTGCTCATTTCTGACCTTATGATAGAAGGAAGGTCTTTATTGAAGCATGTGACGACTGTTGGGCCTTTGACATCACCCTGAGGAATTCCTATAGAGATGTCCTAGAGCTGAGTCGACTGACCTCCAACACACAACCACCTTCCTTTGTGTTAGCTGTGACTCCAATAGGTGGAGAATTTTTCCCTGATTCTCATTGACTGTAGTTTTTGTTAGAGCTCGTTGATTCACGTGGTCAATGGCAGTCAGTTTCACCTCACCTCAGTTGTAGGCTTGCTGTCCTGGTAACTGTAATGGTGATTAATGGTAATTGTCAGAGAATGGGTTATGCCTGGCTGTGAGATTATTGTGGCTGAATACAGTTCTGCTGCTGATGGTCCACAGTTTTCATGGATGCCCAGTTTTGAGTTGCTAGGTTGCATAGAGTCGTAGAGATGTACAGCACAGAAACAGACCCTTCAGTCCAATTTGTCCGTGCTGACCAGATATCTTAAATAAATCTAGTCCCATTTGCAAGCATTTGGCCCTTTCCAATCCAAACCCTCTTTATTCATATAGCCATCCAGAAGCCTTTTAAATGTTGTTGTAATTGTACCAGCCTCCTCCATTTTCTTCTGGCAGAAATGCCCTCTAATTTTGGATTCCTCCTCTTCCTCCTCCCCCGGGCCCCCCCCCCCCTCCCCCGCACCTTGGGGAAAAGACCTTGTCTATTTACCATATCCATGTCCCTTGTGATTTTATAAACCTAGATAAGGTCACCCCTCAGGCTCCGATGCTCAAGGGAAAATAGGCCCAGTCTATTCATCCTCTCCCTATAGCTCAAACTTTCCCACCCTGGCAGCATCTTTGTAAATTTTTTCTGAACCTTTTCAAGTTTCACAACCTCGTTCCTACAGGCAGGAGACCAGAATTGCATGCAATATTTCAAAAGTGGCCTAACCAACAACCTGTACAGCCACAACATGACCTCCCAACTCCTGTACACCATGTACTGACCAATGATGGCAAGCATACCAAACGCCGCTTTCATTATCCTATCTTCCTGCGACTCCACTTTCAAAGAACTACGAACCTGCACTCTCAAGGTCTCTTTGTTCAGCAGAACTCCCCAGGACCTTACCATTAAGTGTAAGAGTCCTGTCCTGATTTGTCTTTCCAAAATGCAGCACCTTATATTTATCTAAATTAAACTCCAACTACCACTCCTCGGCCCATTGGCCCATCTGATCAAGATCTCGTTGTACTCTGAGGTAATCTTCGTTGTCCACTACACCTCCAATTTTAATGTCATCTGCAAACTGATTAACCATACCTCCTACGTTCATATCCTAATCATTTATATAAATGACAAAAAGCAGTGCACCCAGCACCGATCCTTGTGGCACACCATTGGTCACAGGCATCCAGCCTGAAAAGCAACTGTTTGAAGATCTATTTGAAGTGTGTGCAATTTAAAACAGTGATAGTGCCACACGTATTCTAAATATGAATACAGGATTTTGTCTCCTCAGTGAGTGTACAGTGGTCACTCTGACCATGTCTCTACAACACTAGAGATACTGCAGATGCTGGAGAATCCGAGATAACAAGCATGGGGCTGGATGAACACAGCAGGTCAGGCAGCATCATAGGAGCAGGAAAACTTGACGTTTCGGGCCTAAACCCCCGAAACGTCAAGTTTTCCTGCTCCTATGATGCTGCCTGACCTGCTGTGTTCATCCAGCCCCATGCTTGTTATCTCTACAACACTAACCTGGATTAGTAGTTCAGTGATATTACCACTATCCCAGTGTCTCCCACTGAGAGTTGACTGACTCTTCACTACTTCTTTCTCTTGTGCCTGTATGTTTTCTACTTCAAGGAAACATCCAGTTCCCTTTTAAAAGTGCTGTTTTAAGGAATTAGGTCTGTCATAGAACTCTGGACACTTTAATTGATTTTAGTTGTCCTCCCACAGATCTGAGTGTTATTTTTATGGGGTTGATTCACACTGCCAATATCTGCTAAGACTTAGTGAAGTAAAAGTATTATCATCTCGCGTGTGGGTCTGGGGTGGTTTTGTTTTTTTTGCTCACAAATTTCATTCCTATAGTGTCTGATGTTGAACTAAAGTAACGCTAAATGTTGAAAAATACTTTTGGATTTAATTGGTTGCTATCTTTCACAATGAGGTGAGCAGTAGCATTGGTGCAAGGTGGTGTAATGAAATAAAATTCGTGACAACATCCTATTTTGGTCAATCTTGAGGAGAGGAAGCCACCTGCATTCTACTCTACTGTCCTATTATTGCAGCCACCTTCTGTCTCTCATGAGTTCAATTTCAAAAAAGGGCCCAAGTGCCTTTTTAAGAGTGTGTGTTATTAAAAATCTTTTTAAACTGTAGTCACAGTTAATCACTGTATTCTTTGTCTCTTCCCCCACCCTCCCCAACCCCAACACGTGCGCTCAGACACATTCATGCAGAGCCGAGACTCGGATGTGCATGTGCACAGGCATGGACATGACCATGATCTCCTGCTGAGTTCAGACTTTTGGAATTGCCACAGTAACATTGTACATGATTGGAACCTGATATGCCAGACTCCTTTTTCATTAATTCTAGCTTGTTGGTGTCAGATGCCCTATGGGAAAACCTAAAACAAGTTTTGATTAGAAGCATGTTTTTTTAAAACAATTTTTACCATTTCTGATGGGGAAAACAATCTATAATTTCAAAGGTGTGTCATAGTGAATTAAGAACATCTGTAATGGAACCATTTCTTATTGTCAGTACCAAAGAATTTTTCTTCTTTCTTTTAAAGGACCCTAAAATGCTGAGCCTAGTTTCAAGGATGATTTGTTACAACCCTGATGACAGATTGAGAGTTGACCAGCTGTTAGATGAAGATGGTTTTTTGAAAATTAAAACACCTGACAGTGTTCAGGAAGAAACCAAAACTTCTGCATCAGATGAAATCGTTGTGAATAATGTTTTTGCAAATGAAACCAAGTCCGAATTGTTGGGTGAAGGTTCAACATAAAACCTTTTCCAGATTTTTATGTTTTGTAGTTTATTTTCATTTACTGTATCAAATACACTTTGTATTAGTGCAATTTCATGAGGGCAGTAATGGAGAAGGAGAATGCCCCAGGTTGCCTCCAAGTATTGAGAAGGTACTTCGCATGAATAACAATAATGAGTCTTTTTTTTCATTACTGTTTTTAAATTTCTCCTGAGTTACTATTTCATTTGAGAAAAATAAGAAGTTCTTTTTCTGAAAGAAACTGGAAAATGTCCAGTCCTGTCTATGTTCCTCATTGTCATTTTTAAAATTTAAAATACACTGATTATTTTTAAAAGAAACCAGGAGAAAATTGAAATATCCATATGTGCTCTTTTCAACGATTAGGTGAAGATGCCCACACATGGCCTGCGAGTAAGCTGCTGAAATTATTTCTGAGAGGACATTTTGATGTAGAGATTGACAAGCAGTGTGCATTTGTGCCACTAATTAGAGACTTGTATGGTGTGTTGAAGTGTGTACTTACCCAAGAAAAGATGTTTCCTGATCTTGAAATAGATATGAGTATGACCACTGGAAAATTTAGAAAAATTGTGCCACAACTGTCATTATTACAGAAGAAAAGTCAATTGATGAAAATGTACCCTTGAGGACCAAGAAAGGCAAGAGGAACTACGCAATTTTGTTTCAAAAGGAAACATCAATGTTGAACATAGTTTTCAGTTCAATAATACCTTGTCCTGTGAAGTGTTGCTCTGTTTTAAGTGTGCTTAATAAAGAATAAGAATTCTCTACCTATTGTTTTCAGCCCAATTATATGGTCATAATCAGGTACAAATACTGAAGGTAGTAAATGGCTGCTATTGTCATAGCAGACTCCTCCAGAACAAGCATCCATTTGAAGTTACAAAGAACCATTAGAATGTGACACTCCTCATTGTAAGGAGGTTTGTAGCAAAGGCATTGTTTTATTAGATCTTTCTCTACCTTCAAAACCCTGGCAATGAGATTCCTGACTATTTATGAACAGCCATTAACAGCAGAAGATCCCTGGCTTGCGAGTGAAACATTACCTCTAAATCCCAGCATTAGGCCATACAGTATCCCTCCCGAGATGTAAAGATTATTGCAGGAATGAAACTTGCACCTTAATATTCATCTGACCATTGTCCTGCATCCTTTGTCACCGAAACCCGAAACCCACTCCACTTCCCAACCTTCCTGTGTCTGCCAATTGAAAATTTTTCTTAAAATCAACTGTACTTTCTAAATTATTTCTGTCTCATGACTAGCTTTCTGTTCTCCTCTAGTTCAGTGGTTGTCAATTTGTTTCACCATTCTCACGTGCACCTGTTGGTGCCTTTGTCCGCATCAACACTTTTTACACTTTCTTTCATTCTGCTTGATCTCGTTATAATTTCCAAATTTGCTTCAAGTCCAAGGGGCGCGGGCTTGATGTATCTGCTGCTGCACAATGGTTTGAGCTGTCTGGCACCATATTTGACTGGACATATCAAACACTTTGGGCTTCATTCCAACAATACATAGCAAGGCTGAATTGCATTTATTTTAATGCAAAGAGTCTTGTGCATAAGGTAGATGAGTTCAGGATGCTGATTAATATGGAGATACAATATCAATGCTATCACAGACACAGGGTTGAGGAAGCAACAGGACTGGCAATATAGAATCTTCAGGCAAGATAGGGAGGGGTGTAAAAATGAAGGTGGTGTTGCAATATTGATCAGAGTCAATTACTTCAGTACGGACAGGTGATATCTTAGGTGGTTCCTCAATTAAAACTATATGGGCAGGACTTCGTTGATTGCCCTCTTTTTAATTTTGTCAATGTATTATAGACCCCTACACAGTTGGAGAGGGGAAAGGGCAGATATATGGGAAAGTTTCAGAGTAGTATAAAAATAATAGGGGATTTTAACTTACCCAATATTATATATGATATATAAAGGGTGAAAGGCTTAGAGGGAGCTGAATCCTAAAATGTATCCAGGAGAGTCAAAGACTCCTGCTGCTCCATCCCCCGCCCATATTTCGGAAATCCGACCACAGCACCGTGTTCCTCCTGCCAGCTTACAAGCAGAAGCTGAAACAGGGGAAGTGTTTGCGAAAACGAGCACAATGCTGGTCCGAGGCAGTGGCAGACGTTCTCTGGGACTGTTTGGAATCGGTGGGCTGGACCGTATTCAAGTGTTCAGCAGAAAACCTAGATGAATATGCCACCACAGTCGTGGACTTCATTAGTGTATGTGTGGAGGACTTTGTACCAAACAAGTCAATCCGAGTGTTCCCTAACCGTAAACCTTGGATGAAGCAGGAAATCCACTGCCAGACGTGCAACTTTCCAGTCGGGTGACCAGGACCAATACAGAAAATCCAAGTATGACCTCTGCAAAGCCATCGGGGAGGCCAAGAGACTGTGCCGGACCAAGTTAGAGGCCCAGATCTGCCAAACAGACTCTCGCTCCCTATGGCAAGGCCTTAATGCCATTACAGGATACAAAATGAAACAGTATAAGATAGCGAACAATGACACATCCCTCCCTGATGTACTGAACGCTTTCTGTGCTCGGTTTGAGCAGAATGCCAGCGGCGTGGTGATGCCTGCACCGACAGCCCCAGACACACCCATTCCCTCTGTCACCACCTCAGATCGGTTTTCCTGGGAGTCAACCCAAGGAAAGCGACAGGCCCGGATGGTATCCCCAGCCGAGCACTCAGATCCTGTGTGGACTAACTGGCGGAAGTATTCACCGACATCTTCAACCCCTCCCTCCTACAAGCTGAAGTCTCCACCTGCTTGTAGAAGACCACCATCATCCCTGTACCTGAGAAAACACACGCAGTGTGCCTTAATGACTACTGCCCAATAGCTCTGACCTAAATAATCATGAAGTGCTTTGAGAGGCTGGTCATGGCCCACATCAACTCCAGTTTCCCAATCTGCTTTGATCCCTAACAGTTTGTCTACTAACATAACAGGTCCACAGAGGATGCCATATCCCTAGCCCTGCATTCATCCCTGGAACATCTGGACAACAAAAACTTCTACATCAGACTCCTGCTTATTGATGACAGCTCCACCTTTCAACGCTATTATCCCTTCCAGACTGATCTCAAAACTGTGTGACCTTCGTCTCAGCTCTGCCCTTTGCATCTGGATCCTCAGCTTTCTGACCCACAGACTGCAATCAGTGAGGATGGGTAACTGCACCTCCTCCACAATAACACTCAACACTGGAACCACCCAAGGATGTGTCCTCAGCCCCTTACTGTACTCCCTGTACGCGTACGACTATGTTACCAAATTTCGAACAAGCGCCATCTACAAGTTTGCTGATGACACCCCCATGGTGGGACGGATATCTTGCAACGATGAGTCAAAATATAGAAGGGAGATAGAGGGCTTGGTGACGTAGTGCAACGAAAACAATTTGTCTCTCGAAATCCGCAAAACTAAAGAACTAATCATCGACTTCAGAAAGAAAGGAGGAGAACATGCCCCCATCTATATTAACGGAACT
This sequence comes from Ginglymostoma cirratum, assembly GCA_024137785.1. NCBI lineage: Eukaryota > Metazoa > Chordata > Chondrichthyes > Orectolobiformes > Ginglymostomatidae > Ginglymostoma > Ginglymostoma cirratum. The sequence goes on from JAHRHZ010000014.1 coordinate 31,161,216, forward strand.
GAGGTCGAGAGAGTGAAGAGCATCAAGTTCCTTGGGGTGTCGATAACCGACAACCTGCCCTGGACTTCCCCCGTAGATGCGACAGTCAAAAAGGCACAACACCTCTTCTTCCTCAGGTGGCTCAGGCAATTTGGCATGTCCATAAGGTCCCTCACCAACTTCTACAGATGCACCACGGAGAGCATACTGTCTGGGTGCATAATGGCCTAGTATGGCAGCTGCCCTGCCCAGGTCTGTAAGAAACTACAGAAGGTGGTGTGCACAGCCCAGACCATCATGGAAGCAAACCTTCCATTAAATAGACTCTATTTGCATAGCTCACTGCAGCAGAAAGGTGGCCAACATCAAAGACCCATCGCACCCTGGTAATGACCTCCTCCAACCTGTTCCATCAGCCAGAAGATACAGAAGCCTGAACGTATGCATGAGCAGGTTGAGGAGTAGCTTCTTTCTGACTGTTATCAGACTGTTGAATAGACTCTAGCTTCAAATAGTATAACCTGCAATGTAACCTGTATGCCTCTAAGTCTTTTTGATCTGTACATCCTTTGCTTGCTGTGATCTACCTGTACTGCTTGTAAACAAAGATTTTCATTGTACTTTGGCATGCTGTGGCTCAGCAGTTAACACTGCTACCTCACAGTGCCAGGGACCTGGGTCCAATTACACTCTTGGTTGACTGTCAATGTGAAGTTTGCACATTCTCCCTGTGTCTGCGTGGGTTTCCTTCCACAGTCTAAAGATATGTAGTTTTGGTGGATTGGTCATGCTGAATTGCCCAGGCCTGTGTGGGTTAGCCATGGGAAATGCAGGGTTACAGGGAAGGGATAGGGGTGGATCCGCATGGGATGCTCTTTAGAAGGGCAATGTGGACTTATTGGGCTGATCGGCCTGTTTCTACACTGTAGGGATTCTATGATTCTAAGTGACAAATCAAAATCTGTGATTTTTTTAAGCCAACACTTTAAATCCTAAAGAGAGGTGTTAATGCAGTACTTCGTTTTAGGGAAGGAAACTGGAGAAGTAGATGTTGTCGTTTGGGAGCATGTTGGTGATGTTGACTGTAACTCTGTCATTTTCCGTGACTATCTTAAATCGTACGAAGCTGGCCTGAAAACAAAGGTTCTGAATTGGGGGTGGGAAGATTTATGTGACCTGGTCAAAATTTTTAAGGTGAGAGGAGAAAGTCTTAAAAGGTACCTGAGGGCCAACTTTTTCACAGAGAGGATGTTTTGTACGTGGAATGAACTGCCAGAGGAAGTTGTCGATGCAGGTGCAGTTACAACATTTAGAAGACACCTGGATAGGTACATGAACAGAAAAGGTTTAGAGGGATATGGGCTAAATGCAGGCAACTGGGACTTGTTTAGTATGGGGAAAAAAATTGGCATTGACGAGTTGGACTGAAGTGTCTGTTTCTGTGCCGTATGACTTCATGACTGGCGCAGTTACTTGTAGAAAAGTTTTCCTTTATATGGGGACAGTGGGAGCCTTTCAAAACAAAAACCGTGAAAATGTAGGGTGTTACAACCCACGTGGGAAAGTGCTCTGATTTTGAAACCTCTGTCCTCCCAGGTTGCCACAAATGTTAATAATTTAATCAAAGTACGTGAAGTCCTAGTTTACCTGTCTGTTGGAGTCAAGTGAACATAAAACACTGATCAGGTTTCTGTAGTTGACCAGAACTGCTGTTTATTTATTACAAATAAGCAAATTCTAACCACCTTGTAAACCGCTATGGACTATGAACAACATCCCTGCTAATTAAAACACTAGCTCCTTTTTGAAACCTGGCAGACGCAAACCAAAACAAAATTAGGTTTATATTGTGGCTTTATAAGAGCAGTTGGACAGATTATGAAAGGAAACTTGCAAGGGAAGTAAAAGGCAATGAGAAGTGATTTTATAATATGGAAAGGGAAAGCGGCTGGTTGAGAGTTATATTGGTCCATTGAAGACTAGGGGTAAGGATATTGTCAACGACCATACTATTTTACTTCAACAGTCGCAGCAGAAAAGGGGGATAGCTTCCTAGAAACCCCCAAGAAATTAATAGAGCATCAGGGACAGGGTCTAAATAAAGTTAGCGTAAGTAAATCACCAGTAATAGGCAAATTAATTGAAAAGTGATTAATCCCACCGGTGTAAAAGCAGGTACGAGAGCGCATTGCTGATACCCTAATCATAACCTTCAGAGTTCCCTGGATGCAGGAATTGACCTTTTTGGATTGGAAATTTGCTCGTGTCACTCCATGCTTTAAGGAGGGCAACAGAGAGAAACCAGGGAGTTGCAGACCAGTTAGCTTGACATCTGTGGTAGGGAAATTGTTGGGAGTCTATAGTCAAGGAGAGAGTAACTGATCACCTCTGAACATTTCACAGTTTATCGGGGAGTCAGCATAGATTCATGAAGGGTAGGTCATACCTCAGAAACCTCATAGGGCTTTTTGAAGGGATGATAAAAGCAGTGGACAGAGGTAAGTTGATGAATGTTGTTTATGTGGACTTCCAAAAGCTTCTGATAAAGCTCCACGTAAGAAACTGTTAGTTGAAGTGGAAGCCCACAAAATTGAGGGCAAATTACTGACCTGGATAAGAAATTGGCAGGAAACCGAGAGTTGGAATAATGGGGAAGTACTCAAATTGGCAGGACATGACGAGTGTCCCATAGGGATTAATGTTTGAGCCTCAATTATTCGCAGTATCCATTAATGGCTTTGACAATGGCGTAAAAAGTCACAAGAAGACAAAATTGGGCAGCATTATAGACAGTGTTGGCAACAGTATAAAGTTATAGCAAGATGTGGATAGCTTAGGTGAATGGACAAAACAACAGCAGGTAGATTTTAATATAAGCAAGTATGCAGTTATCCATTTTGGACTGAAAGACAATGGCTCAGGGTATTTGTTTAGAAGGCACAAAGTTAAACACAGCGGATGTCCAGCAAGATTTGGGGGTTTAGGTGCATAACTTTAAAATGTCATGAACAGGTGCAGAAATAGTCATGAAGGCTAATGGACTGCTGGCCTTCATATATAACGGGTTGGTGTATAACAATGCGAACATTATGCTGCAGTTATACAAAGCCCTAGTTAGATCCTACTTAGAGAACTGTAAACAGATCTGCGTACCACACCTTAGGAAGGAGGTTTTGGTCCTGGAAAGAGTTCAGTGCAACTTTACAGGGATGATCCCTGGACTTCAGAGATTAAGCGATAAAGTGAGATTAGACAAATTAGGCCTTCATTCTGTAGAATTTAGCAGGTTGGGGGTGATCTAATTGAGCTTTTGCAGGATATTAACAGGGGAAGACAGGGTGGATAGAGATAAATTACTGCCACTGATTGGAGATTCCAGAATCTCCAGCATAGTCTAGAAATTAGGGTCAGGCCATTCAGAACAGATGTTAGAAAGCACTTCTACACCCAGAGTGATGGAGGTTTGGAGCTGAGTTCTTCACATGATAGTTGATGCTAATTCAATTGTTAATACAAATTTGTCAATCTCAGATTTAATCGTAAGTGAGGGTAAAGGGATATGGGCCTAATGCAGTAATATGAATTAGGCCAAAGATCAACTGTGATCCTATTAAATGGTGCAGCAGGCTTGAGGACCTGAATGACCACTGCTGTTCCTGTGAAGGAGCAGAAGCTGGGAACTCACAGCTCAATAGAACCAGTCAACAGGGGTCATTACAATAATCCTTTTGCTTGCCAAGTCTTTCTGTCCTTCAACCCACTTTCTCCAGATTCTTTTCACTTCTTCATGAGTTATTATTACACAAGTTACAAAGTTTCTTAGTTATTGGTTAAAGGTAACGGTGTACAACAACAAGTGGGAGAAAATACTTGGTTTTCTTCAGGCTTCAGAAAATCTTACTGTCGAGAGGCAGAATCTGCCCTTCCAGCAGCCCCGGAGGCATCTTCCTGTATCATTTGTGTCCACAACCTGTTAAGCTGCCCAGGAATCAGACAGAGTCAAGAGCATCAAGTTCCTAGGATAACCAACAATCTGTCCTGGACTTCCCACCTAGATATGATGGTCAAGAATGAACAACAAAGTCTCTTCTTCCTCAGTCAGCTTAGGAAATTCAGCAAGTCCATAAGGACCCTCCCCAACCTTCACAGCTGCAACACAGAAAGCATACTATCCAGGTACATAACGGCTTGCCACAGTAATTGCTTTGCCCAGGACTGTAAGAAACTGCAGAAAATTGTATGCATAGCCCAGACCATCATAGAAGCCGAACTCCCATCCATGGATTCCATTTACAGTTTTTGTTGCTGTCGAAAGGCTGCCAACATCATCAAAGACCCCTCCCACCCCATGCTAATGCTCTCTTCCAACATCTTCCATCAGGCAGAAGATCAGAAGCTTGAACACCCAACAGCAGATTCAAGAACAGCTTCTTCCCTGCCATTATTAGACTACTGAATGGACTCTCTTAGTTCAGATAATGTTGACATTGCTTTGCACGTCTCCTGTGCAATTTTAACCTTGTATGCCTTACTCTGTCTAAGCACCCTATGACCTTTATGCCCTTGTTTGCTATGATCTGCCTGAACTGCTTGCAAAACAAAGCTTTTCACTGTGCTTAGGTACATGTGACTAAAATAAATCAAATCAAATCAGGTGTTGGCACACTTGTGGTCTTTGTCATCCATGACTAGTCACAATTGCGCAAGCCAATCAACTACCTGTTGCTGACCAAATTACACTCTCTACGCACATACCATAGTACTGTGTCAACTATAAACATCTACTGTCACCTCCCTCCAACCCACACTACCTAAAAGAGCAGCACACACACTCCAGTAAGTTTTTAAAACGTGCAATAATTATTCTCACTATCCTTGGTTTTAAAACCATCCTTTTTCCATTTTAGTCCGTAAAATACAGAAAATAAAATGAAACAGTTTTCACAAGGTGTAAATTTTCCATAAAAGTGAAGGATGGGACCAACACATCCAGAGACCCTGGGTTGTTAAGGAATGTATAGACTTAGATAAGGAAGGAAAAGCAGAAGGGTCTAGGCCCGAAACATCAGCTTTCCTGCTCCTCTGATGCTGCTTGGCCTGCTGGGTTCATCCAGGTCTATACCTTGTTATCTATGATAGATAGAGTGCTCTAAACACCAGAAGACCTAGAGGCCAATAAACAGGAATAATAATGTACCACATACAATTAATTATTGATTCATTTATTTATCCCAAATGAAACCATAGATACTTTTGACATAATCTATTGTACACAGAAATTATATCGTTGCTGAAAACATTTGCTGGGAATTGACTATTTGATGAACTAAAAAAGCTAGAGAACATTTTATATTTGGATAAGCATTTACTTTTTCTTCAAAAAAAAACACTGGTATTTCAAAACAAATTTAAAATATTTGATCCATTTCAACTCTGCTTGAAGCCACTACTCATACACCAATAGCTGGCTCAAACTTTATTGGCCAAACGATTACCCACTAACAACAACATGTGGTTAATTGGGAATGCAGATGTGGTTAATTGCTTTCATGATTAGTAAATAAAAATGAATAATAGATCCATCCTCGGGCATGTAGAATAGAAACATTGAATGGTTGTAACTCAGGAGGTGGCTATTCAGCTGTTGTGATTGTGCTAGATTTCCCACTTGCCTAGCTTTTCCCATTGCCATGCATTATTTTTCTCTTCAGATAGTTAGTCAACTCCCTTCTAAAAAGCCACAATTGAATCTGCATTCTCAATTCTAACCAATTGCTGCAGTTAAAAATTGTTCTGTAAATCTGATTAGGTTCTGTCGCATGTTCTCAATACCAATTTTTCATGCAAATCTTTTTGCTGTGTCTGTCAATGAAATCGTAACATAAAAACAATCCATACAAGTGTTTTTTAATCATTGTAAGTGCTTCACTTCCTTAGTTACTCAATAGTGATAAACGCTTAAGTAAATATACAAGCAAAGTTTATTGATTTTAACTGTGTGACAGTCCAAGGTACTTTATCCAAAAATTAGTGCAAATAGTTAAAATAGTAGTTTGCATGTTCTCCCTGTGTTTGTGTGTGTTTCCTCCGGGTGCTCCAATTTCCTCCCACAGTCCAAAGATGTGCAGATTAGGTGGATTGGTCATACTAGATTGCCCATAGTGTCCAGGGATGTGCAGACTAGGTAGATTAGCCTTGGGAAATGCAGGGTTATAGCAATGGGGCGGATCTGGGTGGGATGCTGTTTGGAGGGTTGGTGTGGACTCAATAGGCCAAATGGCCTGCTTCCACAATATGGGGACTCTATGATAATTCAGTATGTTCTTCAGGAGCATTGTTACTGACAATAAAAAAAGGTAAATAACAATGTTCAAATGTCAATGTTAAAACCTTGTAACTGAAGAGACTATTCTTTGAAGGTAGAGTGAGTCTTGTCACACACCTCATTCGGGTAACACACTGGAAGTCAAGCCTGGAATCATCAAAAAAGTTAAAAATTTAATCAAAGTATGCAAAGTCCCCAGTTTATCTGTTGGATATGCCCGGTTAGTAGCAAACATGAACCAGGTTTCCGTACTTAGTAAGCTACTACTTATTACAGATAGATTCTAACTGCAGGAAACAGCAACGAATTGTTGAATTAAAACTCTACTAATTAAAACTGCAACTCCCTTCTGAATCCCCCCCTTTCTGAGGTCCCCTTTGAAACACACGCAGACAGACAAAATTAGTGGTGTTATGGCTGGAGGAGAATAATGCTGGGAAGAAGTTCACTGGCACTAGTCCTAAGTGTTAGATGGAGTGTTTCTTTTGCTTCCACAGTCTGCGTTCTCTGATCTTTCAGGTTCTCTCACTTCTTCACAGAAGGCGCAGAGTGATTGGTTTATGAACTATGAAGTCTCTGGCTCACTGGATAAAAGCAACGGTTTACAGCAACTGGTAGAGAAAAATCAATTGGTTTTCTTCAGAATTTAGGTAATTTACTGGAGAGAGAGGCATGCCACTTGCTCTGCTTAATGCCTTCTCCTGATCAAAGGACAGGAAGGTGGCTGACAGGCTAGTCTCTGGGAAAGGTAAAGCAGGTCTCGGACCAGATTGATGCTATTATAAATGGTCTAGCTTGAGACTGTACATGACTGGTCAGGACAGATCATGTGGTCCAGCACGGTGCCAAAGTGGAAACCTGTTGCCCTGGATAAGAGTTTATAATCTATGCTGAGGAGGGAGACTGGACACTACTTTTTAAGAAAGCAGACATTGCCCCTTTTTGGTAGCAAAGCTATAATGGCCTGCTCTTGAGAGGAGTATTTCCTCAGTTACAAAACATTCCTCCAGACGTGCCAGAACACCCAGTGGCAATCCACATGCAGCCCATCAAACTGTTCGGATATGACCCTTGAGAACCATCAAGGGTGCTATTGGGGTCCTCCAACTAATTGCAGCTCCTGGATTCCTGGTGTAGGTTCTCTCACAAAACCCTCTGAGCATTCTGTCTGGATGGGACTGATCTTGGGCAGAATTTTAAGGCTCCCTCTGCCCCACTCACTGGTGATTTTGTGGGTGGGTGAGGCAGGGATTTGAGAGCTGTAAAGTTTAAAGGGCAGCCTTCTCACTGCCCTCCCACCCAGTGCTAACCATAATTTTACCTGAGGTTGGTGATGTCTTGGGCGGCTTTTCTGCTTTCATCCCAATAAAGGTCCTCAAGGAGCTAATTATTGACAATTAGGGCTGCTTCCTGTCCAGCCTTGCATTTTGAGGTGGGAGGAATTTAGTGGATGGGGAATGGTGGAATTCACCCTGCTTATACCTCATGCGGACAATAGTGTTGGTGGAGGCACCCCAGTGAAGGGGGATTCTGCATTGGGCACCTGCCCCCCTCATCTACAGTTACTACCACCCCCAATTCTCTTTATCAGGACCCACAGACTTCACTCCCCACCATTTTCTTGTGGCTTCCCTCTCCTCTCTGCCATGAGACACACCCTCATTTGCTGTGTCTTGGACTCGAGAGGATCTGCGACTGGGACTGAAATCTGGGGATTAACCGCAATCCCAGTCTTGGCCACTGCTGGCATAGGTGCTGTTGGTCAATCAGTTTGGTGGCAGCCCTCTGAGGTGGGACTTCAAATCGAGTGAATGCAGGATGTTCTGTCTCTCCAGAGTGTTAATTGGTCGTGGGAATAATGTGATTAGTAAGGAGCATGCCCTGCTAGCTCTTCAGTGGTAGGGAAGGGAATCCCCACTCCCATCTGAAAGATTGTCATCAGGGTATTACTTGTTTTCATCATGAGAACCTGCAATTTTAAATGAAATATAGAGTTTACAAACAAACTTATGTCAGTGCTGACACATTTCACCAGAAATGACAGCTGAAGGGTTGATTACTTCCCTGAATGGTGTGAGAGCAGCTGTAGGTGAAATATCTTGGGACTGATCAAATGTTTCATAAAAAAAAAGGAAGTATCAGGTTCAGCCGCCATTTTGATGAGCAGTTATTTGTATTACTGGTACTTTTTCTAAAGAAATAGAGGAAAACAGTTTGTAATGACAAATGTAGTAACGTAATCGTAACAATTGCAATCTCAAAGTCCTGTGCTATCTGTTTTCTAGAATATATGTGTTTAAAGATTTTTATTTTAAATGTTTTATTTTAATTTTTCAGCCACTCGGTCATTTGCTAGTCGGAATTAATGCAGTTTTTACATGATAATGCTGCATTCCTTGGTGTTTCACAATACTTGAAAATATTTGTGACCATTCAACTGGCAAAACTCAGCTTGTAATAAAACTCAATGGTAATATATTGGTTGCCCAACCGATTTTCCTCTCCATTGAAGCTGAAGTTGCTGTTGATCAACGGGCTCTATTGTACCTATTCCCTAGGCCATGAGGAAGGAGGTGGGAATGGAAGTCAATGTGATCAGTGAGGGTAGATCTCTTCTGTCACTTTTCCACCAGTGATTATACTAAACATCCAGGCTGAATATCAGTGATAGTCAGTATCTCAATAGGTCCAGACCTCACTTTCATTTAATTTATGTCATTTTAAGAACATGACAAAATAGGAGATGGGAGCAGGAATTTGCCCTTCAATCTTTTAAGCCTGCTTCAAAATTTAAAATGATGAACCTTCTACTTCAAATCTACCTTTCTGCAGCATCTTCAATTCCCTTAGCATGCACAATCTATTAGTTTCTATCATGAATGTTTTCGATGACTGACCATTAGCAACCCTATTGTGTAGACAATTCCAAAGTGGGTGTAGCTTCGGCAGAACCAGATTGCTGATTGATTTGTACATGTGGGACTAGTTGCACTTGCCAGGAGTTGTCAGCATGACGACAGGTCTCTGATTGGCTCCTGGGCAGGTGAACGGCTTTGTGTTTACGGTAGAGGAGAGAAGCCTCCAGATTGCAAGAAAAGACAAGACCTCTCTGCCTCTGTCTCATTCTGGTCACTTCACTGCAGAGAGAGAGAGAGAGAGAGAGAGACCTTGTCTTTTCAGCAGTGTGGAGGTTTCTGTCCCCTAACTACTAAATAGAAGAATTTACAATTTGTGTGTGAACTGCCCTGTGTTTTCCACCAAGAATTGTAACAATCTAGAATTAAGGAGATTGGAGAAGGGAGGTGTTTGAAAACAAAAATGACATCTCATCAAATCTTGTGTGCTGCTGCTACTGAATAATGTTTCCCCAGTACTTTTTCCCTAAACCATGTTTCTTTGAGTCTCTATGTCTGTATGTATGTATGTGTATGTAGGGATTTAAGAAAGGCATTAGAGTTTCAGCTAGTAGAGTCATATGTTGATAAACCACATTTTTGTTTGCCAGTGATTAGAGTTGACTTATGTATGAAAAATATTAACTCTTGTTAAGTACAAAATCTTGATCAGTGCTTTCTGTTAGCCTGAGTCTAGCAGAGAGGTAAATTGGGACTTTTGAGTAATTTATTAAATCTTTGTGATGATCCCAGAAGCCGTGGGGCTCAAGTATCAACACACTTTCCTAATCAGCTGTGACAACCATGCATGTGATGCAGTATATACCCTTTCACCTTCTCACCTAATCTTCTAGGTGAAGAGTGATTGACCTGTCATTTCTTTCAGCTTTATGTACAATGATAACTGCTCAAAATGTGCCATCCTCTGTCACAGCATACAAGCACTGCGTGTTCGCTTTAAGATTGCTACTTGATTGAATTTCTGCAGTTGGCTTTTGTGTTTCTGGGTTTTCAGTCACTTAGCTCTTTACTTCTGGACACTGAGAACGTTCAGTAGAGTGGGCAGCTGGCAAATTCAACTCACCACATGATCCAAAGCATCTTCATGTTGGACGCGATACTGACATCTCAGGGTATGCTCCATGGACACTGGCTACACACGTAAGCCACATCCAAGGACATTGGCATTTGACATGCGCCAAGCTATAAGAACCCTCATGGGACATCTCCGATCCTCCTACAGGGTACTTCTGTGCTTCAATGCTGTATATCAGGCTGCACTAACTCTCATTACAATGCTGCTGCAAGGACCCTGTGTGCTGAGGGATACACACTTTGCTCATGGACTGGAACAGGCTGCATCTCGGGCTCACTATTTGGTCTCAAAGCACTCACTCACTCTGAACCTACCTGGATGCTTGAAGTATCCCTGTCTTGCATTACCTTGTCTTGTTTTTAGCATTTTGCCTCCTCAGCCAGAGATACCAGACTCATATTTCTTCAGTCTTGCCTTGCCATTTAGCACAGACACAAAGGCACCTTATCATTAGTTGTCAGTGGAATAGGATTCAATCAAGGGGTCCTGGCATGTAACTCAAGAGCTGCCTTTGTTACCTGTTCAGGGGTGTGGATATGGTCAGTCAGCCATCAAAGTGGTCAGGGTAAAGATGCTGTCCACATAAAGACCACCACCCTGCCTTAACTACTTCTATTGTATGGGGACCTGTTGTCCTCATGGAATGAGAGAGACAGATATGAAGAGAAATAAAATTGTGTGACACTGCTGTTAATCTTGGTGCAAGTAGGAAGGAGTCCTAAATGAGTGAGTATGTAGTGCGGAGGGCAAAAACAGAAGTTGCTGGAAAAGCTCAGCAGGTCTGTGAAGAAAAGAAAATCAGAGGCAACGTTTCAAGTCCGGTGACCCTCCCTCAGCGCAGAGGGCATGCAGGTTTAGTGGTATCGGGTGTTGTTGTTGGTGAAGGAAGACGTTACAGGAAAATGTGAAAGTGGAAAGGCATGGGCTTTGGTTGGAGGTAGGTACCACAGCAGACACGGAGTGAGTATGAGGTATTGGAGAGAGGATGGTGCTACTTATGCTGCAGGAGCTCTTCCTACAGTGCATGGCATTCCTCCAGATGGCTGTGGCTGCTTTAACCCCAGTGACAACCTTGGCTAGGGCAGGCATGATCTGGTAGTACGGCCTCCTTTGCTGGACCTCGTGGATGAGGAAAGCACAAACCTGTCTAGTAGGTTCTCCAGGTCCTTGCCTGCACAGCAACTCCAGACTGACTTGGTTTGCCTGGGTGCACAAAGGGCTTTTAAAGATGATGTGGGCACAGGGGTGCCAGTGAAATCTGAGACATCTGCTGAGTAGCAAGCTGTTCTGGGACTGGTGACTGATAAGATGGGGCTGGAATCGAATTTGAGGGATGCCACAGGGCCAGACTAAATAGCTTTGGAGCTGAGTTTGGTAATGGTATGCAGCAAGGAATCTCACTCGACCTCATGACAACAGAACTTCCAAAAACTTGGCACAAGTTGGACTTAGCCGAAACAATGTAAGGTTCAGCTCATTAACTTTCTCCACAAATGCTACCAGACTTGCTGAGTTTCTCCAGCACTCCCTTTTTTGATAATTTCAGATTTCAAGAGTGTGCAGTAATTCACTGCTTCTAAGATGTTGACTTAAGAGTTCAGTTTGGAAGGCTGGACTTCACCGATGTAAACTGTTACTGATGTAGAACAACAATTACAGGTTGAAAACAGTTGGTACTAACTTAACAATTGGCTCTGGAGAGATGAGAATTGCGTGGTTGTGAGGCATTAGTGAGAACATTTGGTTTCCAAATCCATTCTAGTTAGTTGTCTCCCTGCACAACCATTCAAACATATGAAGATTCTTTCTTGACATGTACAGGATAGGCTCTTCAAACATTTGCTGAGTAACTGGCTGGAATCTACATAATTGATACCTCTAACACTTAATGTAATGTGTTGCTGACAATAGCTCTGCAGAAAATGGGCAGGCTTTATCAGAATTTGAAACCATCTATCCAGAGAAACTGCTAAGTTTGAAATGAGAATCTACTGGCTAACATAGATGTTGACAGTTTGCCTACAAATCAAAATTAGCAGCATGGCCATGCTGAATAGTTAACCAACCTTAGTAACTACGGGTGGAATCTTCTAGGGGTCTGAGTGATGTGGCTATAGTGAGATTTGTGATAGAATCAGGCCTAGAGAGGCCCATCTCAACGTTGGGAACATCTCACTCCTTGTTTTATGCTTTTCACAGGGCTGTGGTGAATTTCTCTCGAGGAAGCAGTGAGTTGCCAATTGAGGAGGATCATTGCTTGTTAAACACTTTGTTAACTACCCAACTCAACACATCAATATTCAGCCTCCCATTTTACCAAACGCACCAACTAAACTTGACATTGGGAAATGATGACACAGAAACGAGAGTGATGTCTGGTGTCTTCAGCTCATTGCTGCTTCCAGTGGACCTCCATGTTGGACATCAGGCACTGACTCAGGGCATTGTCTATGGTATTGGCCATATACAACTCATGTCCGCAGACATTGGCATCTGAGGTATGCCAGTCTCTGAGGATCTACATGGCACATCTCTGATTCACTTACAGGATACTTCTTCATTTCAATGCTGCACTTTGGTCTGCACCAGCAACTAGACCTGGATGCATCTCTGGTCTGTTCACTTGTATTCGTAGTACTCACTTACTTTGAGCTACCAGGATGCTCACAGCATCCCTGCCTTACCCTGTTCTGTCTTGCCTTTCAGTGTTTTGCCCTCAACCAGAAATACCAAGCTCATTTTACTTCTGTCTTGCTTTGCCATTTAGCACAGCCACAAAGGTAGGAAGCTTGTCATTGTTGCCAATAGGTCTCAGTCAAGCCCGGGGAGTAGTGGATCCTAGCACGTTCAGTGAAGGGCAGCCTCAGATAGCAGTCCAGGGACTTGGACAGTAGTCAGTCAGCCGCTCGGAGGTAGCCATAGTCAGGATGCTCTCCACATAAGGGGTGACAAGCCAAATGATGGGCAGCCTACTACCTGCCTTGACTCTTTCTTCCCTATTATGCACAGTTTTCCTCCTGGAATGAGAGAGCGGCAGGTATTATGGGAGATGAAAGTGGATAGCCCAGCTGGGGTGAGATAATATTGCACCAAATTACATTCTCTAATGAGCCCAGTCATAGTGATAGCATCAGTGTCAGCAGCGTGGATTCAAGTAGGCCCAGGAGCGCGGACTCGAGTAGGCCCAGCAGCGCAGACTCAAGTAGGCCCAGCAGCACAGACTCGAGTAGGCCAGCAGCGTGGATTCGAGTAGGCCCAGCAGCGCGGACTTGAGGTGGCGACGTCGGAGGCTGGTTTGGGTTCCCAGCGGCTTCTGCATGGACAAGGTGCTCCCAGTGCTGACTCATTGCTGCTGCAGCAAAAGTAAATTTGGGTTCTTGGTGACTTCCGCGTCCAGTGTAGATTCATGGAAGTGGTGGCAGACGTGGGTTTGGGCCCAGTATGAGAGCCGGAAGCATTAGCAGCAACTGTGATGGCGATGGAGTCGAGTTTGGGCTGGTTTGATACCTGGCAGCATTGGTGGTGTCTGTAATGGCAAGGCCCAGTGAGAATTCATGGTGGTGAGGGTGTCGTGGGAGGCAAAATGGCGCCAAAGAGTGGTGACTTTCATTTTAACGGTGATGGTGTGGTGAAGGGAACTCATGCCTGGCCACCAGGCCCACGGCCCATGAATGAGTACTTAACAGGAAGGACTGTAAAGTTGGACACTTTCTTTATTTTATTTCTTTATTTTCTGCCTTTACATTCTGTGTCTTGGTTTTTTTTTCTGTTTTAAGATCATGCCGGAGCGTGTTGGCACGATACGACACTTTTCTCTGTATTTTGTAACAAGATACCCGTGAAAATAAACAAATCAAATCAAGTGATGTGGTCTTTGTGAAGAGGGAGTTGACATATTGTTGGATTATGTGGCGAAGAACTGCATTTGTTTCATAAATAAAAAGTTTGAAAGATGGCATTTCCATTCAGGCTAAAGTTTTCTGATCTTGAAACTTGTCACCTTTCTAAAGAAGATGAATATAAATAATTTAATGGTTGCAATCTGATTGAAAAAAATTGAGAAAAGTTTTCCATTACTCACCAGACAGCCTTGCTATGAATGGGCCAAAGAAAAACTAATCTAATCTGAGGACCTGCAATACTTTAATAATAGCTGTTACACATTTTGTTTCATAATTCAACGTTATGTCCTATAACAGAGTATATGCCTTTTGAACTTGAAGCATTCATCAACCCTGATGAGCTAACATGATCATGCACACCCTGAAGAAATTGTTCCTGTAATGCCATCTGTGCTATACCAGTCACAACTTCAAATAGGGCACAATTTAACAATTTATTTTCTTCATTCTTCATTTATCATCAGTCATGTCTGTCTGATGCATTCTGAAATGAGCAACAACGAAAATCCAGATAGTTGTAAATTGCAATTCTTTTACTTTATGTTAACTAAAGAATTGCTAAAATTAGGAATGGTTTAGTGATTGTGTTTAATGCTAACAGGTCTAACCTATCCTGAGTGATAAAGATCTGAGATATAGCAAATATGCCTGAGCTTTCTGTCTATTAGACCTACTTAGATGCATGCAAGAGAGCTCTGAGGCCTGTGGAAAGTCTGATCCCAGTAGCTGTCACAAGGTAGAAATTGCCAAGGAAAGCTGAGGACATATGTGTTAAAGACAGAAAGTGTTGGAAAAACTGAACACCTCTGGCAGCATCTATGGGGAGAGAAGCAAACTTCATGGAGGATACCTTGTAAGGGTCTGAGGGACATAGCTATTGCTGCTTTGCAGCAGAATTGTGAGTTCAGCGCAATGTAACCTACAGGTAGAGCATGTGTAACCAGTTTTAAATTGTGCTAATGTGTATGAGACAATGTTCATTGTCTTTGTTGTGTGCCAAGGAGTGTTGAAAATGTGCAAAATCCTATTGCGAGGCCAGTTCAACTCACTGGAGAAGAGGAAGTGATCATAGTATGTGCTAGTTCAATAGCAAGCAAGCTAAGTTCAAAAGCATATTGTCAGAATTTTTACAGAATGCCCTAGTTTAATGTCAGACACAGCAGACCTCTTAACAATGTAATATTTTTAAATGCATTTGAATCTTTGGTTTCCAGAGTTGAGTATGTCTGATGCAGAAAAACAAGCTATTAAAATTTGCTTAGCAATTGAAAAGGAAGGTCCACACAGACTAAACACATCAGGATTAAGAGCCAAAGAGCAAATAGATCCGCAAAAGGTATGGACCATATTAGGACGCCAATTCAGAGTTAGACTAAACTTTTGTATTTAGTAACTAGAAATCATGTCATTTAAACTGAAGACCACAGAATCCAGAGACCACATTGTGGGCAGATGCAGAGGAAAGGCCCAATGTGTGAATTTTCAGATGAAGAGCTATTAAACAGAATTATGTTTAAAATGTGTTTGATCACATCGATTCCACGCACCCCCTCCCCCACCCACAATGAAGGTTTTCCAGATAGACTAGCCAGAAAAACTGAAGACTTATGGTGTTCAAGAGCTACTAATGGATCTACATAAGTATGCATTTACCCTCCCAGGTTGATGAACTGTACAGATTCTCAATGGTTTACATAATCATGAGAAACCCAAATATAGCAAAACATGTGGAAGGTGTGACCTTCTACATGCGTAAAGGAAATGCCCATTTTTCAATCAATGTTGCAAGGTATGTGAATAGAAAAGGCCATTTTCAAAGGCAGGACCCTGGTTCAAAGGCTGATGTAGCTACAGAGAGATGTGCACTGAACTAAACAGACAAAGAATATCCTCCAGCTATGACAAAGACCAGCTGGTATAGCACCAGCAGTGTATTCATGCAGGATTGGCAAAGTGGAATCTCACAATGCACGCAACGAGACAAAGAATGACAAGCATATGTTTCACACCATCAATCTCATGGAAAATATCAATGTCATGACATTATCTGCAATGGTTACAAAAATTCAAGTAATCAGTCTTCAGTGAAGTGATGACTCCTTGCTATTGACTATGAGTGACATAGGAGCCAGAACCAATAGACCATCCCTAAAGAAAATCCAACATTTAGTAGAGGAGTTCTAAGAGCTCACTACATTCTGTACCCATTCAGATGATATTGTTTTCAGTGACACCCCTTTAGGCTATGTGTTTGCCTAGATTTGTTTCAAGCTCACATGGACTGCGTTACATCAACTGTATCAGGATGCATCTGAATCATGGCTGACATTGCTGTACAGGAAAATCAAAACAAGAACGTGAGCACAATCTGCACTTATTAATGTAAATGATGTGGAATGAAAGTATAATGTTAAAACCAGTTACAGAGATTATATCAACACATCGCAGATACAACATTTCGATTTATTCCAGTGCAGCCATATGTCCTGATCCAATTTAAATAGAGAACTAAGCCTCTTTGATTTCTTGCATGATATGTTCCCAATTTCATTCAAAAGTTTTAATCACTAAAGAAATTATTGACAATGGATGTCCCTTTCCTACAGTGTGAGGACCACCGGTCTCTTTTCGAGGCACTGAAGCAGTCAGTGTTGGAAAAACCTTGCACTTTTACAACCCTCAGGGGAGAACTTCGCTGGAAATAGATGCCTCGTGAAAAATGCTGGGGTCACGCATTCACAAAAGGAAAACTGATCTCATTTACTTCAATATCTCAGTAGACAGTACAATCCAACTATTCAAACATTGAATGGGAAACTTTATTTATTGAAGTCATGAGAGTTTTTTTGCCTGTCTATTCAGCAAACATTTTAGTAGAGACTGATCACGAGCCACCAGAGATGATTTTGTCAAAACTATTGATGAGTGCACTGCCAAGGTTTCAGTCATCCCTGATAAAGATCCAAGGTTCTGATGGTGAGATTAAGTACGAATGAAATAATCTGATGGTCACAAGTAGGCTACTCACCCCAGTGAAAATAGAAGATATACCTTTACAGTAGAAGTTGACTTCATTGACATTGAGCTTGAAGACGTACTTCAAATTGACTCGATATTTTTGAGTAGCACAAATGCCAGCAGTTACAAGAAGAAACAGCAAAAGACTACATAGTGCAGAAACAGTGTGAAAACATCATTGAAGGATGGCCTGATTCAATTCAGAATGTGCACAAGTACATACCACCATATTAGCCTTTTGAATTCGAGCTGGGCAGCTCTCAAGGAGTCATTGTAAAGGAAGGCATGTCATCATGCCAGAGTGTTTGTAACTGGATTTTCTACAACTTCCTTACTTATGAACGGACATTGACTAGATGAGAATACTCATAAGAGAATTAGTATAATGATCAGATATCAGCATTGGCATCGACTTCCTTGCTAGGAACGGTGAGGCATGTCAAAACCAAACGCAAAGTCAATGCCAAGAGCCAATAATGCAACATGAAATCTGCCCATTTTTGTTCCATGGAAATGCTACATTATCACTCTGTACTCCTTTACCAGCTACCCTATTATTTGTCAATTGTACCCCATGCCTATTGTGCAGTCTAGCCTCAGTTTTTAGTTTATTCAATTCCCTCACTACCCAGACAGATCATTAGTCTAACTGAACTATGATTCACATGATCAAATATTCAATCCTCAAGTGTAGACAGACCAAACAAGATCTACACATTGCAACCAATGTTCTCGCTAAGCTGCTTGGCTGATCAGCATACTGGCACTGTTCCCGGAATTGACTTTTGGTTGCAGAAGTTCCTGCTGTGTATAGATCTCGGAGGTCTGCATACAAAGTAATGAGAGAGAATGCAGATTGCAATGTTATTTTTGAGGTAGCACCTTTGAATGCAATCATTCCATCACTGAGGGAGCTCTAACTTATACGTAAAGTGCTCTCTTTCAAAGTTGAGAGAACTTGTAAATCTGAAAGAGTAGACGACCATTGAAAATGCAGGTACAAAATTACCCAAATTATATGTGGGACAACAAGTGTGTAGTCAGGATCCCACAGAAGGTATGTGGCTACCAGATGAGGTAAAAAGAATATGTTCAAAGCTGGATCCTATGAAGCCCATACACATGACAGCAAAATGATGAGATGGAACCAAGGACTAATCTGGTCTTTTCCAGTTTCTCAACCACCTCCCAATCCTGTTATGTCACGTAGAAAATTATGAACGCAAACAGAAATGACGGACAATATCACTGGTTACTGTGGGGTCTCAGTGGCATCTCTGGACAATGCCATCATCATTGAATGTGGATGTATTAGCAAACAGCGTGTATATTCCCAATGTAAAACTGGTTGTTCTTATCCACCTGATCCAGAGCTTCGTATATAGTTACACCCATGACATCACACCAGCATGACATTAAAAGTTAAACAAAGAACAAAGAAGTTGTAAGATCCAGGAAATAAACAGCAACAGTTACAATGACTGTGTAAGTTTCTTTGGTGGCAGAGACCCTGGTACCAATGAAGAAAAAAGGCTGATTAAGGCTGCACTGTATCTGATTAGAGACCAGATTATTTAACAGGCAGCACGAGTGCCAATTTGCAAAGAGACTTACAAACTGATTATCATTGTTGTTGTGTATTCCCGGATCTTACAACAGTCTGATTACTTGTTTCTTGCTTATGACAAGCTTTGGTGCAACAGACACAATTGTTTCTGTCACATTCAGTCAAGCGAGGACAGAAATAGGAGGTTAAGGCAGATGAATGCATCAAACTGGAAAGATGTTGCAGAAGGGAGATCTTTAGATTCCTGGGACATTGGCCCTGGCTCTGGAGAAGATGGCATATATACAAGCCAGACGCGTTGCACAGGAACCCAGCTGGGATTGAGTTCCTTGCGAGGCATTTTGCTAGTGCTTTTGGGAAGGCTTTAAAATAACTTGGCAGGAGGGTGTGAGCCAAGAGAGAACAGTAAAAGAGAATACTAGGGTCTGCAAAATAATTGGGAATACAGCTGGCAGAAGCATAGAGAATAGCAACTGAATAGGTGAAGTTGGAGTAAGGGAGAAAGAAATGAAGTCTGAAGCAAAGTTAATGTGAGTGTATGTAAATACTGGTGACAAATGTCTTTGGGGGAGCCTTTAAGAGACAGTGATCACCATGTCGTAGGATTCAGGATAGTGGTAGAGAATCAAATGCAACAATCCAGAATGAGAAAAATCAATTGAAGGGTCAACAGCAGAGCTGGGCAGGGTTGACTGGAACAAGAGGTTGGTGGGCAAAACGGTAACTGAACAATGAGCCATCTTCATAGAACAGAAAGTTTGGGTGCTCCCTAGACTCAGGGTAGGTGCCAGAAGACTGGAAAATTGCAAATATTATTGCCTTGTTCAAGAAAGTGATAATCCCAACATCACAAAACAGTTTAATTTTGGTAGTAGGGAAGTGTGTAGAAATAATTATTTGGGCTAGAATTAGTCGTCACATAGAAAAATGTGGGCTGATCAGGAAGAATCAGCTTAGATTTCTAAATGGGAAATTGTATTTAACAAACTTGCTGGAATTCTTCAAAGCGGTAACAGAAAGTGCCTTGATCAATGTAATGCTATTGATGTAGTGTACATGTATTGCTAGAAGGCAGTTGATACAGTGCCATACAACAGACTTGAGATGAAAGTTGTAAGTCACGGTATAAAAGGATCAGAAACAACGTGGATACAAAATTGGCTGAGTGGTAGGAAACCGGATATAGAGGTCAATAGATACTTTTCAGGCTGGAGAAATGTTTGTAATGCAGTTCCTCAGGGATCAATATTGGAACCCTTGCCTTTCTGATATATATTCATGATCTGGATCTCGGTGTGCATGAAACAATTTCAAAAGTTTGCAGATGACATGGAACTTAGAAGAATTGTAAACTGTGAGTGGGGGTAGATCTAGGGGAGACGTCAGAGGTAGGTTCTTTACTCAGAGAGTGGTTGGGGTGTGGAATGCATTGCTGGAGCGGGTGGTGGAGTCGGCCTCATTAGGGACATTTAAGCGGCTATTCGATAGGCATATGGATGGTAGTATAAGGTAGGGGTGGAGGTTAGATAGACCTTAGGATTAGGGTAAGTTTGGCACAACATTGTGGGCCGGAGGGCCTGTACTGTGCTGTACTGTTCTATGTTCTATGTTCTATGTTCTAGGATAGTGTGGAACTCCAAATGAACTGACAAATTGGTGGAGCGACAGTATAGATGGCAGATGAAGTTCAATGCAGATAAGTGTGGGGTGATGCATTTTGGCCAGAAGAACTCTGAAATACAATATAAATTAGGGGATACAATTCTAAAGGGGGTGCAGGGTTAGAGGGACCTGGGTGTAAATGTGCACAGATCATTGAAGGTGTCAGGACAGGTGGAGAGAGCAGTAAAGAAAGCATACAGTGTTCTCTGCTTCATTAACATAGAGAACAAGAGCAAGGGAATGAATGTTCAATTTGTACAAGACACTTGTTAGACATCGTCTGGAGTATTATGTATATTTTGGGCATCATTTTATAGGAAAGATATGAATTCATTGGAGATAGTGTGGAAGTGATTCACAAGAATGATTCTAGGAATGAGAAACTTTAGTTATGAGGATAGTTGGAGAAATTCTTCTTAGAGAGAAGAAGACTTAGAGGAGATAGAGGCTTCCAAAATCATGAGTGGCTGGATAGAGTAGATAGGAAGAGGCTATTCCTGCTCGTAAAAGGAACAAGAATGAGAGGACATAGATTTAATGTGTTGCTCAAAACAAGCAAGGGTGATGTGAGAAAACACATTTTCACACAGTGAGTAGTTGGGGAATGGAATACACTGCCTTGAAACATGGTGGAAGCAGGTTCAGTTGAGGAATTCAAGAGGAAATTGGATGATTATTTGGATAGAAATAGTGGGCAAGGGTGTGGGGTAAAGGCAGGAGATTAGCACTAGGCAATGATGCTCACTTGAAGAGCTGTTGTATGCACAATGGGCTATATGGCCTTCTTTTGCTTTGTAACAATTCTGTGAGGCGCAACTCTCAAACCTTTTAAATCTATAAACTGCAACACTTCACCATATGGTAGTGTTGCTCATAAATGCAGCCATCAGCAAACATTATAGAGAGGTACAGGTATACTTGTTAATTTAGATAGTTACATTTTCTCTTGGAAAAGAGAGAAATATTGCATATGTACCTTGTCTTTAGAAGAATTTACTATTAAGGATAAAATGTTGCAACTCTACCTGCCAGTTCTTCTTGCTATTGGTTTGCAAGCTGCATACAGAAAATTGGTTAGTTGTAATGACTGTTTCGTAACTTATAATGTATTTCACTATGTTAAATAAACTAAATCACAGAGGTAATCAACTCCTGATACGTGATTACTTATTGCTAAATTATCATTAACAAAGTACCGATCCTACTGGACTTAGTGCAATGTGTTGGGGGCATTCTCACTACACCAGAACTCCTGTGGGTTCTGTTTTCCCAAAGCAGTCAATGTATAGCATCTGAAAGACCCTGAATGGGGAATTGGGCGCTCCAGTTCTGTTTATGTTTCACTTCGTTTGGTCCATGTAAACATGTCAATACTTTTTCCTGAAATAGACAATTCCTTTCTTTTGGTAATTAGAGACTTAGAAAATTAGACAGTGGAGTGGGGTGTTAATAAAAGCCTTGTACCTGGAGTTCAGGAGAATTGTGCACCTTTCACTTTGGTTACTTTGACCCAATCTGTGGAACAGCCTGCGACACTAACTAATTTTAAAAAAAGAGGTTGCAATAATTCAAGAAGCCAATCTGGAAAGGAGTATTATTTACCTATCCCTGGATCTGCATTTTTAAAAATTTTCCAATCAACCTGTACAGAGGTGTTATTAGACACCCCTGGAGTGTGTAGGACTTGAAGCCAGGCCTCAAGTTCAGAGATAGAGGGGATATGCCTCCTTGCCTGAGCCTCCTGGCTTAGAGGAAGGGATGCTATTGTGGCACCACAAGAGCCCAATCCTGGGAATGCATTATGTTTTTTTTACCAATGACATAGGTAGACAAGAGACTGAGAATGTGAAAAACGAATACAGGGAGTTAGGTCGGAAGCTGAAGTCGAGGACAAACAGGGTAGTTATCTCTGGATTACTACCAGTGCCACATGATAACGAGGTAAGAAATAGGGAGAGAGTGCAGCTAAACACGTGGCTACAGGGCTGGTGTAGGAGGGAGGTCTTCCATTATGTGGATAATTGGAGCACATTATGGGGAAAGTGGGACCTGTACAGTAAGGATGGGTTGCACCTGAACCGGAAGGGCACAAATATCCTGGGAGGGAGGTTTGCTTGAACTATACGGGATGGTTTAAACTAGTTTGGCAGGGGGTGGGGAACCGAATTTATAATTCAGAGGATGAGGTATTCAGCCTTCCAACGGACACAACAGGGAGTGAGATAACAAGGTGTAGAGCTGGATGAACACAGCAGGCCAAGCAGCATCAGAGGAGCAGGAAGGCTGACTTTTCAGGCCTAGACCCTTCTTCAGAAAATGAAAGAAGGGTCAAGGCCCGAAACGTCAGCCTTCCTGCTCCTCTGATGCTGCTTGGCCTGCTGTGTTCATCCAACTCTACACCTCGTTATCTCAGATTCTCCAGCATCTGCAGTTCCTGCTATTTCTCCACAACAGGGAGTGAGGTGGTTAATAAAGAAATGCGGTCGATGGAGTGTAATTGCGGACACTGAGATGGTTTGAGGTGTGTATACTTCAATGCTAGAAGTATCAGAAATAAAGCGGATGAACTTAGAGAATGGGTCATAACTTGGAACTACGATGTTGTGGCCATTACAGAAACTTGGGTAACTCAGGGAGAGGAATGGTTGTTGGAAGTTCAGGGATGTAGATGCTTTAAAAGAAATAGGGAGGGTAGTAAAAGAGGCATTGGGGAGTGGCATTGCTAGTCAGGGCTAGTTTAGCAGCTACTGAAAGACAGTTTGAGAATGATATGTCTACAGAGTTAGTTTGGGTTGAGGTCAGGAACAAGAAAGGAGCAGTCACTTTGTTGGGGTTTTTTTACAGACCCCCTAACAGTTGCAGTGAAGTGGAGGAGTGGATTGGGAGGCAGATACTGGAAAGATGCAGAAGTCACAGGGTTGTAGTCATGGGTGACTTCAACTTTCCAAATATTGATTGGAAACATTTTAGTTGTAATAGTTTAAATGGAACGGATTTTGTTCAGTGCGTTCAGGAAGGATTCCTGACACAGTATTTAGATAGACCAACACAAGGAGAGGCCACTTTGGATTTGGTGTTTGGCAACGAACCGGGCCAAGTGTTAGACCTGTTGGTAGGAGAGCATTTTGGCGGTAGTGATCATAACTCTGTTACTTTTACAATAGTCATGGAAAAGGATAGGTACATACAGGAGGGTAAGGTAACTGGGGGAAGGGTAATTATAATTCTGTTAGGCAAGAACTGGGTAACATAAATTGGGAACAGATGCTGTCAGGGAAGAGCACCACAGAAATGTGGAGATTGTTTAAGGAATGTATACTGCATGTGCTCGATATGTTTGTCCCTAACAGGCAGAGAAGATGTGGTCGAGTGAGGGAGCCTTGGTTCTCGAGAGAGGTTGAACAACTGGCTAAGAGGAAGAAGGAGGCTTATGTAAAGTTTAGGAAAAGAGGAACGGAAAAGGCTCTAGAGGGATACAAGTTAGCCAGGAAAGAGCTGAAGAAAGGGCTTGGGAGAGCTATAAGGGGACATGAGAAAACCTTGGTGGATAGGATCAAGGAAAACTCCAAGGCTTTTTACAGGTGTGTGCAGAACAAGAGATTGACCAGAGAAAGGGTAGGGCCGGTCAAGGATTGTAAAGGGAATTTGTGCACAGAGCCTAAAGAAATAGGAGAGGTCCTTAATGAATATTTTTCTTCAGTATTTACAACTGAGAGCGACCTAGTTGTGGAGGAGGATGTTGTGAAACAGGCAGGTAGGCTAGAGGAGGTTGATGTTAGTAAAGAAGATGTGCTAGGAATTCTGAGGAAGTTGAAGATAGATAAGTCCCCCAGGCCTGATGGGATTTATCCAAGGATTCTATGGGAAGCGAAGGATGAGATCACAGGGCCTTTGGCGATGTTCTTTTCATTCTCACTGTCCACGGGTATAGTGCCGAAAGATTGGAAAGAGGCAAACGTCATTCCCTTGTTCAACATAGGGAACAGGGATAACCCCAGAAATTACAGGCCAGTTAGTCTTACGTCAGTGGTGGGCAAATTATTGGAAAGGGCTCTGAGAGACAGGATTTATGATCACTTGGAAAGGCACAGTTTGATTCGTGATAGTCAGCATGGATTTGTGGGGGGTAGATCATGCCTCACAAACCTTATTGAATTCTTTGAAGAGGTGACCAAACATGTGGATGAAGGTGGAGCAGTGGATATGGTATACATGGATTTAAGTAAGGCGTTTGATAAGGTTCCCCATGGTAGGCTCATGCAGAAGGTAAGGAGGCATGGGATAGGGGGAAATGTGGCAGATTGGGTTCAGAATTGGCTGACCCTTAGAAGACAAAGGGTGGTAGTGGATGGAAAATATTCAACATGGTGTTCAGTTACGAGTGGTGTACCACAAGGATCTGTTCTGGGTCCTCTTCTATTTGTGATTTTTGTAAATGATTTGGATGAAGGAGTGGAAGAGTGGATTAGCAAGTTCACAGACGATACGAAGGTGGGTCGTGTTGTGGACAGTGCGGAGGGCTGTTCTAAGTTACAAAGGGACATTGATAGAATGCAGAGCTGGGCTGAGAAGTGGCAGATAGAGTTTAACCCTGAAAAGTGTGAGGTGATTCATTTTGGAAGGACAAACTCAAAAGCAGAATACAGGGTTAACGGAAAGATTCTTGGCAGTGTGGAGGAGCAAAGGGATCTTGGGGTTCATGTCAAGGCAAATGGTGTGTTAGCTTTCATTGATAGAGTGATTGAGTTCAAGACCCGTGAAGTTAATCTCCAGTTATACAAAAGCCTGGTTCGGTGTATTGTGTCCAGTTCTGCTCACCTCATTACAGGAAAGATGTGGAAGCGTTAGAAAAGGTGCAGAGAAGATTTACCAGGCTGTTGCCTGGAATGGAAGGAAGGTCTTACGAGGAAAGGTTGAGAGAGCTAGGGCTTTTCTCTTTAGAACGACAAAGAATGAGGGGTGACTTGATAGAGGTGTACAAAATGATCAGAGGTATGGATAGAGTAGGCAGCCAGAGAACTTTTTCCTAGGGTGGAGGTAGCTTTTACGAGGGGACATAGTTTTAAAGTGAGTGGAGGTAAATATCACGGAGACGTCAGAGGTAGGTTCTTTACTCAGAGAGTGGTAGGGGCGTGGAATGCATTGCTGGAAAAGGTAGTGGAGTCAGCTTCATTAGATGCATTTAAGCGGCTATCTGATAGGCATATGGATGATAGTATAAGGTAGGTGTGGAGGTTAGATAGACCTTAGGTTTAGGTTAAAAGTTCAGCACAACATCATGGGCCGAAGGGCCTGTACTGTGCAGTACTGTTCTATGTTCTATGTTCTATGTTCTATATTCTAAATCAACCTGTTCAGAGATCTTCATATATTCCTCTGGAGCAGCTGTGACTTGAACCTAGGCCCCCTGGCTCAGAGGTGGGAGCACTAACACTGCACCACAAAAACCAGGGGGTAGGCTGGTGGCAGAGGAGGTCTGCTTTATATATTTATTATTTATTCTTAAAATGTATTTTGTGATAACTACTTTTCTAATTGACTTGTTCAGAGGTGTTGTTACACACCGCTGGAGCAGGGAGGACATGAACCCAGGCGCCCTGGTTCAGAGGTAGAGGGGAGTCTGCCTCCTGACCTGCACCTCCTAGCTCAGAGATAGGGATACTACCACTACACCACAAAAACAGGAGGGTCTTTTTTTTTATATCACCAAAAGTGCTAATATACACAACTGAGCAACTTACCCACCACCAAAATCACTCTGACATTTTTTTGCATTCCTTTTTTCCTTCTTTTGCATTTTTTTCAAAAATACTAACAACTACCACCAGTAAAAACGCCCATGTAGCTAATTCAATATTTACATGCAAAGAGCATTAAGTGGCAATGCAAACCATCAAAAATGAAGGAGGCATAGAGAGAGGGAAGGGGCTAAATCAAAATCAAGCTAGGGGCCTCTTGTTTATCTTTCTTTTATTTATATGTTTTAGATGATCTGCTGTATAAGGGGCTCAGGTGATGCGTTTCATCTGGACAGGCCGTTACCTGTTACCAAGGGAACTCATACTCGATGACCTCCACGGGGAGATTCATTAGTGATTCCCCTGAAGGCCTTAAAAGGGTTAGCACAAGGTTGGTCTGGTAATTAAGCATCATAGCTCATAGCCACCAAATCTGCAGTTATTTACTGAATTGAAAGCCAACGTCTGGCATTATATTCTTTTATAGTGTTGAGATCAAACTGTTTCTAAGAAAGAAATGCTGCATTCTTATCAATTTATTATTAATGGTAATATGTTTTGTGCTGCAACACCTTCTGCGTGAGCCTTTAGGTTTTTTTTGGCAATTAGTTTTGTTATCTCAAAACCTATAAATTTGATGCTCTATTTGAATCATGACTGTGAGTTTTCAGAATACATCAGTAAAGATTGAGTGACAGGGTAAATGGTTTGAAGCAGAACGGAGCACCCCACATGATCCTGTGCTTGTCTCACATTGTCTGATCATCTGCAATTCTGATTTGGTGAATGTGAAGGAAACATTGATCAAATCAAACAATGATTTATTACCTGACAGAAAAGGAAGTTAGAAATCATAGACAGTCACAGAGGGCAGCAGTGGAGTAAGTGAAAGTAGAATGCAATGAGCTGAGTTAATATAATCTGATGGATGACATTTCTCATTTCAGCTGGTGAGTGCTCAGGATTTAGTATTCTTTGGACAGTATGGAATAGATACTTAAATAAGAAAATTCATGGTTGAATGCAATTACCAGGGAAATCTGTAGCAGCTTCTGTAGCAGCTAAAACGCAAGTAGATTGCCAACTTGGCCAAACAGCAAGGGATGCTGGGTATGGGACACATTAGCCAAGTAAAAGAAACTAGACACTGTGCAAACTCAGCAGCTAGGCTCTAATGACATTAGCGTAGTGTAAAAGGATGCATCTCGCCAATAATTATCCTGGACAGCTATACCCCCATCAATTTATCAACTAAACAAAGGAGGAATGTATATTTTCAACAAAAAAAAAGACAGAAAATCACCCAGGCTCTGCTACACAAAGAAACAAATATTAGCAAAGCCATCCAAACAATTGACAACTTTCAAACCATTAAAAGCTGGTCTCCTTGATTAGCCAGAACTATAGAAATTCCAGAAAACCATCCAAGAAGGTATAAAAACAGACTTTAGCTGTAGATTGATCTCTTGGGCTTTAGGGAGATGAAGAAGAAACAAAAGCAAAGACTGACTGACCATCTGGAGTAGGACAGAAAAAACGATTACTTTGTGAACCTGAGTAAAATTACAAGACTCTGGGAGATATTGTAATAACTAAAGGAATAGTATTGTTAGTGCTGAAGTCTTACTGTTACTTGTTCCTTAATAATGTGGTTTGCATTGGTGCCAATTTGTGTCTGTCGTGATTTGACCATTCTGGTAAAGTGGGACACCTGGGTAAGTTCATTTAAAACCCATTGGTTGAAGTGTATGATGGGTCCTAAAGGGCTCAGACAAAAAGGAGACAATGCAAACCAAACTTCATGTGTATGGTAGATTTAATTAGCGGATATCAGGTTCCATGGATATACTGTATATGGGATAGTTACCAATTGGAACATGCGACTTAACCAGTACCTTTAGAACAGTTTTTCTCACTTAGAAGTTTTGAAAATTACACATTGTTTTAGTGTTAAAAAGAATGTGCATTTATAAAGTAACTTTCATAAACTCAGGACAACTCAAACTATTTCTGCGGCATGGTAATTCTTGCAATCCTGAGGAAAATAATGTCTAATTTGCACACATTCCACCAATAGCATTGAGATAAATGATCAGATAAACTGCTGTAGTAGTAATCATTGAACATTAAATACCAGGGAGAATATTCCAGAACACTTTCACCTCCTAGGAATGCCCTCTATCACGTACAATTCTAACTTGATTCCTTTGTTGCTGGGTCACAAACCTGGAACTAATATCTTTATTTGTGTACCTTCATTAACAAAACTTCAGTGAATCATTAAGAAGCCAAACATTCTCAAAGATGATCGAAGAAAAGCAATACATACCAGCCTTGCCCACATTGATGGAAGATTTTACAAAATGGATGGAAGGTTTGATGGTGAGTTACGTCAATTTTTCATTCATTACATTTGTAATTTTGTGTTGGTTTAAATGCTCACACTGTGCGTACTGACATAACATCTATAATGCTCCTAGTGATGGTACAGCATTGGAATGGCTCCTGATATTGGTTTCTCAGGGAGACACAGACTACTTTAACTGATAGCCACTAAAAAGGCAAGTTGTTTTTTGATTTAGACTACTGCATAAAATTGTTTGAACGTTGTGCATATTTCATTATTTACGAGACCTTAGTTCCAAAACAATTTTGTTGGAGAGGTTGAAATGCATTTATTTAACCGTGGCCACTCAATATTTGTATTGAAGCTAATTTTTGGGAAATGTAAATAATGGTGATAGGCTATAACATATTGACTGTCAATTAATTTCCAGATGATTTGGTTAATTGGTTAGTTGTTTGGTGCTGTGCAGGTAACACACTATCTCAGCTGGAGAAATTGAAAAACAAATGGGAGTCTCAGTTAAAATGTATGTAGATAAGGGAATTTTCTGCCCAGGTGAAAGCTCTGTGAGATTGTTGCTGTGTGAGAACTTGTTATCACAAATTAATTTTATGAAACATATACCAATTGAGCAAAGTCAGTACTAATATTTTCACCTGTGAATCACAACAGTGTGTACTCAAGGCCAACATTCCTTCTAAATGTTTTCTCTGCTGC
The DNA here is from genome assembly GCA_024137785.1 of Ginglymostoma cirratum. Taxonomy (NCBI): domain Eukaryota; kingdom Metazoa; phylum Chordata; class Chondrichthyes; order Orectolobiformes; family Ginglymostomatidae; genus Ginglymostoma; species Ginglymostoma cirratum. The sequence continues at coordinate 31,190,461 of JAHRHZ010000014.1, forward strand.
ACGGTGTGTGTGGCAGCAGCTTCTGGAAGTAGGAACCAATTCATCGGCATTCCGATTGGCTTGCACAGAAATTCCAAATGACTGCGCATCCCCATGGGTACCCAGTGGAGCAGTTTACAGGGAGCATCACTCAAGATCCACTCTGGAGACATAGAGCCTGAATCTTGCATCCTTTTGTTTGCGTCCCAGTTGCAGTAGGTTTGTTGCAGGGTGTTTTCGTCACACAGCCTCCCGGGTTTTCACTGCCTTTCTTATGAAATTCACCACGTTCAGTACCTAGCCCGTGCCCACAACATCCCTCACACCTGATTTTCGTCCGCCTGTTGGATATCAGCCCAAAGGCAATACTTGCACCCATGCCATCTTTGAAAGGGGGCTGTGTACCTGGACAAGCGTTGGCAGGCTGGCATTACAACCTACCACCACCCACCCCCAGCTGGCAGCATCATGACATTGCATGTACAAAGCCATACTGCCCATGGCTCTTGGGTGACATGACTGACACAGCCTTGCATGTACAATCCCATCCTCCCACCCTAGTCGCCAACAAAAGGTAGGTAAATTGATTTAGGTACATATCCTAAGACCATAAGACACAGGTGCAGAAGTAAGCCATTCAGCCCATTGAGTGTGCAGATTTCAATCTAGTTAAGTGCTTTCGGCATTGCCCACCTCTGGGACTATGACCAGTCCCTGGACAAAGAGCATGGATCCTGGACTTCAGATAAGTTCAGGATTTTGACTGGCTGACCCTAGTGAGTATTGCAGGGTTTAGGGTGTCCGTGGCCTGGAGGCCAGGGGAAGGCTAAAGGTATGGAACAGTTTTGTAGAGAGTTCTTCCAGTGAATGCAGGGGGCCCCACAAGGAGGTACCCCATTTCCCCTTATCCTGTCTGACACGGGAGCATGAGGTGAAAGCTGCTGAGCTGCTTGTCTTGCTTCTGCCCTCCCCCAGTGTATGTATTATAGAGGCTGAGGTGGATCAAGGGCCTTAAGTGGCCATTTAATGGCCACTAAAAGCCACAGTTGGCCCAAGATCAGGTGGGTGGCTGCCTGACATCTTACCCAGCTGCTGTGTTCTTTCACCCTCCTGGTTGTGTTTCTCGGATTCCAGCACCTGCAGTTTTTTTTTACTCTAACCCGAGTTTACACCAATGCGAAGTCTCTTCAAAGGATGCCTACTTTGAAGAAGTTCTGTGCCTCCCTCAGATGTGAACTCAGTGAGTCCCTTTCTCACTGCCACACTGCTGTGACCTCTTCAGCCTTTCAGCTCTTCAACCACACCATGAAATCTGCAGTTCCCCCTACCCCCACATCCAGTCCTGAAGAAGGGTAACACCCGAAACATTGACTTCCCTTCCTCCAGATGCTGGCATGCTGTGTCCTTCCAGCCTCCTGTCTGTCTACAATAATAGGAGACAGGTTAGGGATAGACTGAAAGATGGCAGGCAGCAATGTTTCATTTTATGAGCCCCACCCACATTTAAATAAAAGCATACAGAGGTGGCACTTGTGTTTGTGAATTCACACCTAGTCTCACTTTTATGTTTCATAGATTCCCTACAGTGCAGTAGAGACTGTTCGGCCCATTGAGTCTGCACCATCACCCCCAAGAGCCTTTCACCCCTGTAACCCCGCATTTACCGTAGTTAACCCAGCTAGCCTGCACAGCACAGAGCAATTTATATGGCGAGTCCACCTAACCTGCGCATCTATTGGACTGTAGGAGGAAATTCACACAGACACTCAGAGAACTTGGAAACTCCACACAGACAGTCACCTGAGGCTGGAATCAAACCCGCGTCCCTGGCACTATAATGCAGCAGTGCTAACCACTGAGCCACCATGCCACCACTGTTTCTTTCCTGACTCCTGCCTAAAGCCAGTGAGGAGAACAGATGGTTTTTGAGTTGCAAGTGATTGAGAGGGATGCAAGAAAATGGTTTCCTGGAGGGTAAATGAGGAAGAGTCGTATCCATTAGAAATTTCATGAGGGAAAAGTGGTACATAACCCAGAGGAGGCCTAAGATTTTCTCCTTGGCCTAGGACATGCAGGATTTGTGAAAAAATGCCCCTGCTGGACCCCCAAGACCCTCTACAAGAATCTTTAGAAAATTAGAACTGGGTCTTTGCTGTTTCTTCAATACTGCGCAGATTCAGCCGAAATAATCTCTGCTGGAATAATATGATCAAACTGTGACAAAGGTTTGATTTTGCAGCGGGAATTATGCAAGGCTATCAGTGCTGATCATTATTAAAGAACGAATTGGTCAGCAACAATTTTCATATTCATTCACAGGCTGTGGGCATCGCATTCCCTCATTAGCCCTCCAGAAGGTGCTGATGAACTGCCATGGGGTATAGGTACCCCCACATTGCTGTTAAGAAGGGAATTCCAGAACTCATTCCTTAAAATTTTGATGATAGCTAAAGAATTTAACTTTGGCTTTTATTTCACTTAATCTTTCTGCCTCTTTTATCTCCCTCTTTCATTCAATCCCATATTTCTTTTTCTCTCTTCAATTTTCTTTCTGCATTCAGCTTAATATTGAATTGAATTTTCCACCAGAATGAGTCAGGTACTTTGTTTCTGTGGTGGGATCCTTCAATCTGATTGGGGGAAGTGATGTGTGGGAGGTTGCCTTGTTTAGCCGGGTCACCGATCCCCTTGGGAAGGGTAACACATTGCTTCCGATTTCTGATATTCACGAGCTTCAGTGTAAAAACAAGCAAAGAATGTAGTAGGGTTAGTTGCAATGAATGGCTAGTGCCATTTGTCGGCTGCTGATTACAATATTTTTTGTCCTTACCCCGGCAACTGTCCTGAAAGTAAAAACAAAAGATCACTTGAATTAGGATGCAGCATAAATGGATATGGGAAGTTTTAAAACTTATTTTGATCCTTCTCCTGCAAAGCTTAGTGGGAACGTGAGCTGTGAGGAGAACATAGGAAGCCTGAAAAATGATGTGAGTGGGGAAGAAGGTGGCATATCAAGTACAATGTGAGGAAAATCACTTTGGTGGGAAGAACTGGGAAAAAATGCTTCCAAATGATTATAAAATATTAAATGTTGCCTTGGTTGCCCCTTATACTCAAATCACAGGAAGTTAATATGCAAATCCAAAATACAGAGGAGTTGGAGTACAAATAGAATGTCTTGCTGTCGCTGTCACTTTCGGTGAAAGCACACATGGAAAACTGTGCGCAGTTTTGGTTTTTTTAAATCTAAGGAAGAGCATATAAAGAATGCAAAGAGAGTTCACTAGATTGCCACCTGGGATGAGAAGGTTGTTCCCTATGTAGAGATTGAGTTGATTCTGCCTGTACTTTCTAGAATTTAGAAGAATGAGTGGTGATCTCATCAAAAACATATATAAAAAAAAATGTGGGGAGAGTGTTTTCCCTGGCTGAGGGGAACTTGACGTCATGGTCTTAGGTTAAAAAGTTAACTATGCAGGCCTAAAATAAAGAGAAAGGCCTTTGCCCATCAAGTCATGAATCTTTCAATTTCTGTAACCCAAAGGGCTGTGAATGCCCAGCTGTTGTGTATACTGAAGGCTGAGACTAAGAGGCTGATATCCTCTAAGTAGGCAGATCATTAGAGATGGGAGATGCCTGTCAGGATCTAGCAGAGGTCTGCACAAACACATAAATAGAGATTTCCTGGGAAAGTTTAAACCTCATGCTTCCTGAGAATCCCAGTGATTATCCCTGACACTGAGTTCAGGGTCAGAGACTTTGCTCAGATAAGTGGGACACATTTGAATGCTGATTCAGGAAATGTTACACAGTTTATTACCTGGCCTACCTCAGTGATTAACAGTGTAATTCAACCCAGCAAAACAATTTATTTCCCCATTCTCTCAACTGAGCTGACCCGATTACTGACAATCATCCACCTACCCCAATCACCTAACTACCCCTTTCAACCTTAACAACTGTGCAACTGACCACCCAAATACCCCCTAACCACCCAACTCCCCAGCTGTGGATCCATCTAGCCCCTGGCTACATGACTACCCTCTGACAACCTGACTCTCTCACCCTATCTGTCTATCCACCCAACAACCTGACTATTCTATCTGACCACTGCGACTCTCCACCCAAACAACCCAGCTGCCCAGAAAAAAACAACTACCCCAACTGACCAATTATCCCTGACTACCTGACTATCCCCAAGCACTCAAAATACCAACTTGCACACAAAACTACTCCGCCAACCTTCTGTCCCATAACCTGGCCAGCCAACAACTCCCATGATTAACCCTGGACACCTAAATATCCCTCCACCACCCAACTATACCCATACCCCAACCACCCAACTATACCCCCACCCCAACCCCCGAACTGTGTCCCCACCCCAACCACCCAAACTATCCCATTAGTAAAAAATGACAAGTTTACACACTAATGTGGCCAAGAATTTCTATCCTGTAACTTATACACTTTGAAAATGTTTTGTTTATTGCTTATCTTTATATCAAAAAAAGGCTGCAACGTGTTATATCTACTTGGTGTTTTGCAGGAAGTCATTGCTGGGAAAGACACATACTGGGGCTCCTGAAAATTAAGCCATTAAAGTAGTAATCTTACAGGTGGTAGTATTCTATAGCAACATGGTATAGATTTTATTACTAATTCAAACAATTGAGAAAGATTTAGAATCACATTGCATTTGGCATGCTGAAAGGCATCTTTCATGTTTGACACTGGCATTTACAGTAGTTCACTGGTAAAGACTGACATTTCAGTAGTTTAACAAATCAAAAGCAATAAAATCCTTTCTTGAAGAGCAGAACTAAATCTCCTGCTGACAAATTATTATCTAGTCTTATCATGTATCTGACAGAGTGCTCTTTCCCAAATATGGTTCTGTACTAGTTACTTTGCAACTAGTGAGCAAAATTGATTTCAAGTGACTGTTCAGCTCAAAGCTTTGGTTCAGATTTTCTGCCCAAGGTCAGAAACCCTCTTCTGACAGATCCACTAAAAAAAACCTACACAGTGACCTTCAGAGACATTTTCTGTGTGAACCTTTGGGCTAGCAGCCTTCCCTCTGTAGCATTCTAACCCAGGCCTTGAATCAATGCAGGCAATAGCAAAGTGAATCAATATTGAAGGCACACCTCTTTTCTTGACTTTATTGCAAGATTTTAAAGTCCTGAAGGCATTTGTTAGACCTTGTAAGGTAAGAAGGTGCCAAGTGGGTGTGGGTATGAATGGGGGTTAGGATCGCAGGAGGGGGTAGAGATTGTGCCAGATGGGTAGGCAATGGGGTACCATGTGGATGGGGGTGGGGTGTCTGGTGGGTGAAAGGTAGAGTGGATGGTGGGTGGCAGAGTAGGGGCACCAGGTGGATGGCATGGTGAAGGGGATGTCGGGTGAATGGAGGTTGGGTGTCAGGTGGGTGAAGTGTAGAGTGGACGGTGGATGGCAGTGTTCATTTACCAGGCAGGTGTAAGGTTGCCAAGAACATAAGAGAGTACACATCTCATGTGAGTAATGTGTAGGGTGTCAGGTAAGTGGGTGAGTGCTTCAGGAAGGTCAGTGGAAGTCAGCTTGGAGTGGTGGACTTTGGGGCTGTTTGGCCAAATTCAACTGGGGAGTGATTTAACTGGGGATTGAGGGGCAGTTGTCTCTAGTTTAGGTTAGGTCTGAAGGGGGTCAGGTTGGGTCCACAGCAAGTGGAGTATGGGTCTGGTTCAAGTCTAGAGAACAAGAGATAGGAGATTTGTGTTGACTGTCTCCAACTATATGGAGACTGGAAGGACTTGACCGTTATATACATCTAGATAGATACTTTAAAATTAGAGTTTTTTGAGGAGGTGGCAAGCAGGTTAGATAAAGGGGAACCAGTAGATACAATACCTTTGGATTTCCAAAAGATGTTCGACAAGGTACTGAACGTAAGGCTACTTAATAACTGTGTTGGGTGTAGTTTATTGCTTGTATAATGGATCAGTAACTAATAGAACACAGAGAATTGGGATGGGGGTGGTGGATTTTCAGAATGGCAGCCTGTAACTAATGAAGTGCTGCAGGGATCCATGCAGGGGTCACAATTATTTACAATATAAATGACTCAGATGAGGAAAGTGAATGCACTCTCACCAAGTTTGCAAATGACACAAAAACAAGTGGGAAGGCAAGTGGTCAGGATGATCCAAAGAGTGAATGGAGGTACTTAGGTAGATCAAGTGAGATGAAATGTAGAGTGGACAGTGGAAGGCAGTGTCCATTTACCAGGCTTCATTTCCACCTTGGGAGCCTACAGCCCAATGGTCTCAATGTGGACTTTACCAGTTTCAAAATCTCCCCACCCCTGGCTTCATTCCATGACCAACCCTTCCTCTCATCCCCGCCTCCTTGACCTGACACAACCTGACACCATCTTCTCTCCCACCTATCTGCTCCTCCCACCTCACTGACCAATACCCCCCAATCCCTACCTGCACTCACCTATCACCATACCACCTACCTTCCCCAGCCCGACCCCTCCTCTGTTTATTTATTTCAGAGATCCCTTCCCCCGCCCGACCCGAAACATCAGCTTTCCTACTCCTCCAATGCTGCTTGGCCTGCTGTGTTCCTCCAGCACCACACTGTGTTATCTCTGACTCCAGAATTGGCAGTTCTTACTATCTCTGATCAAGTGAGTACAGGCTCTGGTTAAGTGCACAGGAAAAGCTTGCCAGATGGAATATAATGTGGATAATGTGAGGTTATGCACTTTCTCAGGAAGAACAGAGGAGATGAATAAAATTTGATTAGATAAAACTACAGTACACAAGGATTGGGGTCTTTGTACATAATCACAAAAAGCTAACATATAGGTTCAGCAGGTAATTCTGGGGGAGGCAATGGCCTAATGGTATTATCGCTGAACTATTAATCCAGAGACCCAGACAATGTTCTTAGGACCTGGGTTCAAATCCCACCATATCAGATGGTGGAATTTGAATTCAATAAAAAATATCTGGAATTAAGAGTGAATCCATTGTCGATTGTCAGAAGAACCCATCTGTTTCACTAATGTCCTGTAGGGAGGGAAACTGCCATCCTTACCTGGTCTGGCCTACATGTGACTCCAGACCCACAGCAATGTGGTTGACTCTTAACTGCTTCTGGGCAATTAGGGTTGGGCAATAAATGCTGCCTAGCCAGCAATGCCCTCATCCTGTGAACGAATAAAGAAAAAAATAGCAGAGGCAAGTATAAGGCTGGCCTTTATTTCAAAGGAATGTAGTGTAAAAATAGGGTAGTCTTGCTAAAACTAATCAAAACATTAGTTGGATCACACGTGGAATGCTGTGAACAGTTTTGGTTCTCCTATCTAAGAAAAGATATACTGGCATTGGAAGCTGTGCAGAGGAAATTCACTTGGTTGATCCTGGGTATGGAGGGATTTTCTTAGGAAGAGATACTGAATGGGTCTGTATGTATTAGAGGGTAGAAGATTGTAAGATGACCTTTTTGAAATGTATAAGATACTTAGGAGCTTGAAAGAGTAGCTGGGGCACGGTTGTTCCCTCTTGTGGGAGAGTCTAGGACAGGATGCCATGATCTCAGATTAAAAGGGCTCATCCATTAAATCAGGGACAAGGAGGAAGTTCCTCTCTCTGAGGGGAATTAATCCATGGAATGCTTTACTTCAGCAGGCTGTAGAAATCAGGTCGTCAAGTTTATACAAGCCTCAGATGGCCAGAATTTTAATCAGTAAAGGAATCACAGGCTATGGGGAAAAGGCAGGAAAATGTATTTGAAGATTATCAAATCAACCAAGACCACATTGAATGGTGAAGTGGGTGTGAGCTGAACGGCATATTTCTGCTCCTACGTCTTATGGTCATATGTTCTTAAATCATTTATTGTTGAGAAAATAAAACAAAAATCAGCCTACCGCACACTGATCTCTTCATAAATGTTTAACTTTTAGGTAAAGTTCTTCTGTTTCATGTCAGAATTAACGGCAAGAGGTTTTCTTGTGTAATGTTGAACAGCATCAAGAGCATTTTTGTTCACTCAATGATGAATTTGAAACTTGGGTTTTGATCTCTATATCTATTTTATAGGCCAGACAGTGTCCTAGCATTAAACTTTATTTTAAATGAGAACCATGATAGAGGTCCTCTGATGCAGTGGTAGCATCTTTGAGTATGAGCCAAAAGTTATGGTTCTTGCCAGGACTTAATATCTAAGGAAAATGTGTTCAACCCTATATATCATTCCAGCATGCACCAATGGTAGGCATGGGAAGACTGAATGAGATTTCTAGTCAGCAATGTGATAGAAAGAAAATTGTAGTATCCAGCATCATTATCCATAACTGTGAACATGCCAATAAAAATATGTTTCTACAGCAATCTGGACTTCTTGGGGAGGTGGTTGGCTCTGATGGAGATGTTGATCAGTTTGCTGCCAGCAGTGCAGGGTTTGATTCCCCCATTTGGAAGGGCTGGATTCAGTATCTGCTTCCATCTATGTCCTACCCATAGTGAAGAACTGTAGGTAGGACTTAGAATGTTAACTCTACTTTCTGTCCACAGATGCTGCTAGAAACCATTTGGTCTCTCCAGCAATTTCCATTTTCATTTCAGATCTTCAGCATCTGTAGTTTTTTGTTGCATCTTCTGATTTACCCTGCTTTCTATCCCTAGTACTTTCAGACATTAAACTACCATTCTGTGCTATAATTATATCCTGATTTATTAGTCATCCTCCTTATGGTCAAGATGAGGCAAGTCTAGATGAAGAAATATGGCATTGTATTATATTCTTCAAGCTTGACATTGCTCACAGCTCTCTGTTGCAATGTGTACATTTTGTTAATAAAAAATAAATTTAGGGATGGATCAGGTAGTTTTAACAAACCACTTATCATAATCACCACAATTCACTAATTAAATCATTAGTTTCCGATGAGCTGTTTGCTGTTAACATTTAATATAAAGTGAACTAATGCTCTTTGTTAAAACAAACCCAATCATCATGATTTTTGAAAGTGTCTATTATATTAATAGTTCTACTGCCAAAGAATTTGAAATATATGTGTACTGGTTGCGTTGTGATAAATATAACAAATCGAATATCTTTAGCTCAATTCAACTTGCCTGACTAAATCAAGGCAGTCTCTCATTAACAACCTTGCGCATCTCAGTTTCTTAATTGTGGATTCTCATGTTCTATTGAAATTTGTACATTTTTCTTCTCTTGGTAGCTCTCTTCATTCATCAAACAAATCAATCGATACGAATTTTGCCGTATAAATCAGACTCGCAGTCAAATTCTTACGATTTTAGCTGGCTTGTGAAAGAAAAGCTTGATGACCCTATCAGTTATGGTGTATTATGTTTGCAGACTGAAAACTTTTTCCCTCACAAAAGTAATGGAAATGACAATACAATTGATTTGTCAACCAACCACAATTAAAATGTATTTTGTTTACAATCTATACTATCTTGAAATTATTTTGTTTACTTTAATATCAGCAAAATAACCTTGCCAAATAAAGAAGCAAGTTTGTCCTAACTGATTGTGTAATGTTTGACTGTACACAATGTTACAGCTTTAAGTGTATAAACATGTACAAAAGCAAAATATTGCACAAACTTTAAATATAATAAATCATTGCTGAAAGGGTAAAATAAAACCAAGATCTGTGGTCAAAGGGTATTTGTCAAATTTTCTGCTACAAGATTGGCTGCAATTATTTATGAATAAGATGAAATTGCAAAATGGAATACACTTGGTCGTAGGTCAAAGTGTTTAACACAAAATGAATGGTAGTGTAACAATCATTTCATGTCTTAAATACATGAATATAAACTTCATGAATGCAATACGTATGAAAAATGTGAATGGAACAAATTTTCACAAAGAAAGGGGTTTCATTTTCTGATAGGTACCATTGCCAAAGCCTCACATTATCAGTCATTTTGTCTCTGCAATAGTTCCATTTTATTTTGGGAGCATTTAGCATTTGACTTTAAACTGATTTTTCTGAAGCTTTTCTACTGTCATATTAACATCTGAGTTCGTGACTCTTTCCATCTTGTTGTACAGATGAAGCAATTAAGCATCAGCTATTGTTATGATGTAAAATTCCTAAATTTCATTAATGCATCTGTAGCGACCTATACAATTGGAAGCAGATAGGAAATCATTAGAAAGACAATTTGTAACTTGTCATTTTGAAGAAAAGACCATTGTTAATGCAAAATGATTTATTCTAGAATTGCACAATTTACTTTATAAAAGGACAGGTACATTCAGAGAAACAGTTCAGTGATTTGTATTCTTGGTCTCTTATTCATTTAGATAATCATACTTTATTCTGTGATAATGGAAGATATTGTATCTAGCCAACATCATTACAATATTCAGAATAGAACAAAGGCAGTCAATAGAAAGATATTTTAACTCATAGTCCTGTCTGCCGTTCTTTTTTGGTGGGGTTGTGGTGGTGGTGCGCAAAAGTTAAACATGGCACTATTTCAAAGAAGAACTGGGGACAGGTCCCCAGTGTCCTGAACAATGCTTTATTCCTCAACCAGCTCCACTGAACCAGAGGAACTGGCCATTATCTCATTACTATATATTGAACCTTACTTTGTGCAAATTGACTGCTGCGTTCCTTCCATAACAGCTGAAATCAAATGTTAGGCCAGGTAAAAAAGGAAACAATCATGGCAATGATCATAGAAACTATCATAACACTGGAGATATATAGTGTACTTGAGGAATCAAATGCAGATTCTGTCTGGTTGGAATTGAGGAACAACGGAGGATCTATTACACTGGATGTATTCTGTAGGTTACCAAAAGTTGTGAAGGAGATGGAGGAGCAAAACTTCTAGTAATTTCCAGAAAGGTGCAGGAAGTGCAGAATAGTCATAATTGGTACATCAAATCGCTTAATATAGACTGAGATAATAAAAGTGTGAAAATTATAAATGGGGAAGAATTCCTGAAACATGTACAAGAGAACATTCTTGATCAGCGTGTTTTCAGCTTATAAAGAAACAAAATAGTATGGAAAGTGAACTGAGTCAAATAGAGTGTGGGGTCAAGTGGAGTATGTTTCACTGAAAGGAAAGGGAGGTAGCTTTTGGGGAATTGTGACCATAATCAGACAATGTTAAGAATAGTTATGGAAAAGGACAAGGAACAATCCAAGTAGCAAGTTGCATTCATACCATACAAATGTCAGGCAATGACCACCTTCAACAAGATATCCCCTTTACATTCCCTGTCATTACCTTTCCCGAATGCCCAACTATGAACATCTTGGGTGTTACCATTGTCCAGAAACTAAACTGGAACAGTCATATAAATACTTTGGCAACAGGAGCCAGTCAGAGTCTATGGATTCTGTGGCAAGTAACTTGCTTTCTGACTGATCAAAGCCTGTCCACTGACAATCTAATGAAATATTCTGCACAGCCAAGGATGAATGTGGCTCTAATGACCTTAAGAAATTTGTTACAATCAAGGACAAAGCAGTCCACGTAATTGGTACCCCATTCAGCACACTAAACATTCACTTCCCCTACAATCAAAGCACAGTGTCCGAATGCATTCCATCTATAGATATGGTTTATATTTCTATTGCCAGTACCAAGACCTATTAAGAACACAAAGGTGGCCTGCGTGTTCTCCAAATGTAAATATAAATTGTAAATATTTCACATTACATTGATTTCACTTTATTCATCATTCGTTATTGTTCCTTGTTGAGACAATCTTAGTCAGGATGCTAAACTGGCATGCCTCATAATAGGCATCATTTTTGATTACGAGAGAGTTGAAGGTATTTATTTATTGTGGAAGAAGCAAAGTTCTAAGATTGAGTTCACTCTCTTTTGAATATTGATGTTGGTTTCAAATATTGTACTCTCCATTCTGTGGGATCTAGGTGAACTTGCAGGCTCAGCTGGCCTTCCCTTCTTTCTACTGTAATGGCCATTGTCCGAAATCACTCGCAGTGGTGACAATTGAGATACTATATTCTCAAAACCCTGTAAGGAATCTGCCAGTCAACATCCTGAAATAGACATACATGTGGACAATGTTGCCACTACCCTATGGGCTCCTCACTTGACTAACTGTTCCTGCTGTCATCCACCACTGCCTGGATGCCAGACCTTTCCCATTTTGTTCCTTCATGTCATCAACTGCATCCTCTGCCCTCCCCTGGATCTCTCTTCCACTTCTCCATGACCCCAACTCTGCTCACACCTATTCCTCACTACTGCCTCATGCTTGCTGCTTCTCAGTTTGCATATGTGTTGCCATTTTCCTGCTTTCTTCCCTTATTTCATAGAGTTTAACAGGGAAAGCCAGTGACTTCAGACACAACTGCACAAAGTCAACTGGATGCACACCGCCATGAAGCAAATTTGAACCAAGTATCATGAAATTCTCATGAGCCACCGATGTTATCATGAGAGTAGAATGTCATTTCAAAAAGTTTTAATATAATCAGAATTCATGGCATACAAACGTGTTACAAGTAGGAAACCATTACAGTTTGATGTGAGGCCTGACCAGCTACTAACAAGACACCGATTTAATCTTGAAATCTGACGGGAAAAGTGTCCCGCCTCTTTAAGTCACCCCACCCACTCTCGCAGGCCCTATACAATCCTTGCCTTTCAGTAATTGGATTATCAACAGTTCATCTCACGCCCCTCCTGAAGTTGATGCAGAAAGCAATCCCAAAGTTTTTCGCAGAAGTGGGTTAAAAAAACGAGATCATAGGGATAGTCACCAAGAGCTGGGCCAAAGCAGTGGGTTTAAATGGAGAGCAGGAGGCAGAAAAACAGAGAAATATAGGGAATTCCAGATTGTGGAATTTACGTCTAGAAGGTATGACTGCAATGGAGGAGATGAGGAGTGGAGAGTGTGAGGGCCAGGTTTATAAGACTGGAGGAATTAACAGCGAGAGGAAGGGGTGAAGTCATGAAGGGGTTTTTAATACAAGGATGGAAGTTTCAATTCTGAGCTCTTAAAGGAATGGGAAGTCAATGTCAGTCAAAAAAAAACAGCGCGCCTAGAATGTGATAATAGATAGTATGTTAGCAGCAGAATATGAAAGAATTAAGGAAATATATTTTTAAAATCTCACATGGTGAGCGAATCTATATTTCATTAACATATGTGCCATTGGTTTGACAGTTTGTTATCCTACATCTTCCTGTAACTCGATAAGAAGAGCTTGAGGCTGATGTGTCTCTGAGGTAAAGGTTTATTTGAGGCTTTTCTCTAAATTTTCCTCTTAATTATGTCAGGTTGATGACATGTGAGTCTAACATTTGCAACTGTCAGATCTCGGGCATTAAGTGTGAAATAGTTGACTGTGAAGAACTCTGCAGCCTGTCAGAAATAAATTACTTCAAACATTTACCTTGTTTGTCTGTCAAAATAGGCAAAAATGAGACAATCATTGTGTTTTTAAAAATATTACTGTTTGTTCAAATCTTTGGAGGAGTTAATATGAACATTTACAGATAATTAGATGAATAAAAAACAAAGGTGAAGCTTGATGATAGGAGATATAATCTAACTACAGTATGCAGCAATTCTTTTATCTGGTAGCATTGAGTGGGAAATGAGAGTTGGACCTTTAAAACATTGTTTCCTTCTGTGTTATTTTGATTTCATTTAAGCATTGAAAGAATTATATTCACAAAAAATAATAAAGTTCAAGAGTATGATACCAAAAAATGGAATCAAAAATAACAAAGTGCATACAAATGGATTTTCCTATTCTACCAGTTATCTTGGTGTTTATTTAGCCATATGGTTTACAGTGAAAATTGACCTCATTCTTTTGTTTATCACAAGCAACATTAAAACAATGACCCATTTTCTTAAAATGCTGAGATCATTTTCAAGTTGGGCAAAGGAGAACAATTGGTGTTTGCAGCATATCTACATCTTGCCAGATTGCAAGCTAAAAATCTTTTTCCATTGTGTTCTCAAGTCTTACCATCAATATTACCACTGGACAACCATCAATGCTATTAATGGAAAACAATTTTGTCACATTTTCTGCATCACGCTATTCTTCCCAGTCACACATCTGGAGCACTTTTTAAAAACATAAATGCCACACCTTCATACATTTGAGATAACAAGGTGTGGGGCTGGATGAACACAGCAGGCCAAGCAGCATCATAGGGGCAGGAAAGCTTGACGTTTCGGGCCTAGA
>JAHRHZ010000014.1:31209672-31220190 GCA_024137785.1 Ginglymostoma cirratum
CACTGCAGCCTCACAGCACCAGGGACCTGGGTTTGATTCCAGCCTCGGGTGACTGCCTGTGAGGAGTTTGCACGTTCCCCCCATGTCTGCATGGGTTTCCTCTGGTTGCTCCAGTTTCCTCCCACAGTCCAAAGATGTGCAGGCTAGGTGGATTGGCCATGCTAAATTACCCATAGTGTTCAGAGGTTTGCGCATTATAGGGGGATGGGTCTGGGTGGGATGGTCCAAGGGTCAGTGTGGACTTGTGGGCCAAAGGGCCTGTTTCCACACTGTAGGGATTCTATGATGGAATTATAGGAGCAAGATAAGGTCATTCTGTGTTTTGAGCCGTTCTAGTATTTGCTTAGACCATGACTGATCTCCAGCTCCACTCCATTTATTGTAAGATAATACAATAGTGTATGCATAATCTTGTATGTCCTCAGTTAATAAAATCTAATATCAGTATTGAAAATCTCACTTGACTCAGTGTTTTACAAGAACAACTTCCACATTTCTCTTCCCAGTGGTGAAAAGGTGAAAAATTCTGTCTTCCCTTTCGATATTATTTAAATTAGTTAGCAAATACTCATCGGCAGACAAGGAAGTTGAGTTGATGTATTTTAAATGTGATATTTTGCTGCACACAGTGGAATGCTGAATTCTTTCTCCCAGCCCCTGAATGGTGTGGACAACAGTCAGTCAGTTGTGAAAATCTGGCAAAATCGGAAAATTGAGATTTTTGACATTTAGATAAAGAAGGCTGATTTTTAAACTGAAGTTTGAGTGGCAAGATGAGAATCTCACTACTGAGTGATGAGAGGTCTATATGCTTGCAAGTAGGTCCGTGAGAGGTACATTTCATTTGCCCCCCACTCTCACCCACCTTGTTACACACAATTTCCCAATCTCCAAGTGGTGGAGAGAAACTTTATGGGGACAAAAGATAAAGGAGGTATCTGGCGACGCCATAGAGTCATAGAGTCATACAGTATGGAAACAGACCCTTTGGTCCAACCAGTCTGTTTCCAGGCCTCCATCTTTGACAGCAGTCCTCAACATCTCAGGATACACTCAGTGGGCAGCAACTGTGAGCAGTACTGACCCTCTCTATTCAAGGAGGTTGGCATCAGACATGCACCATCTTCACCACATCATCACGGTACATCTCCAAACCATGCAGAACATAGCTCTCCACTGCAGTAATGCACTTTAGATTGTGCTGACACCTTTCATTGTGATACTGTTGCCAGGACAGTTTGCACACAGGGAGAAACACCCACCTCATGCACTCTGAGCAGGGTGCCCCTCAGGGCTCTTTTCTTGCTCTATTAGTGCTCACTCACTTCACTGCTACTTGGAAGCTCACAGCATCTCGACCTTGCCTTTTTGCGCTTATCTGCCACATTCAGCACTTACAGACTCAGAATCGCAGTCTTACATTGCCTTTTAGTGGGGACACAAAGCCAGGCAGACAGCTATGGTGGTCTGCAGTGATCAGTCAAGTGGAGATATCAGTCAAAATATTTTTATATGGCAACATTTTCTTCAATATTACACCCACAGCATGCATCAGCATCTTACATGGCAAACATACTGCGTGTGCTTTAGTCAACTGGCCTTATTCTCAAAGTCTTTGGGGAGTAGTCCTCAGTGAAGACAAGAGATAAAGTACTTAGTTGGGGGTGTCCCACTACAGTAAGTCAAGGGCATCGTCTGATATCAGTTCAGGGGATTGGATATGGTCAGTCTGGGGAGTGGGACACAGTCAGTCTGGGGCGATGGTAATGGTCAGTCTGCAGAGTGGGTCACGGTCAGTTTGGAGAGTGAGGCAGGGTCAGTCTGGGGAGTGGGACACGGTCAGTCAAAGGAGAGGGCGATGGTCAGTTTGCGGAATGGGTCATAGTTAGTCTGGGGAGTGAAGCAGGGTCAGTCCTGCCCATCCAGTACGTCTAATTCAAGGATTCAGGTCAAGCCAGAAAGGGAGCAGTGCACCGATCAGCCAGGGATTCGGTCACATCACCCAAGGCTGTCTTTCTATCCATCAGTCAGGGGAATGGTAAATGGCCAAACCTGGAGGCTCAATGCAAGTCAATGGTCAGAATATAGAATCAACACTGCTCTGTCAGCTAAAAATTGTGGGTGTTTATATAGTCACCTTGAAGTAGCCCACGATACAAAAGCACTTTCTAAAGGCATAATTTTAAAAATGACCCTAAATGAAAGGAGAAGTAATGAAGAGTTTAAAAACTGGACATCAGGTTTTCCTGAATGTATTGAAAGATGAGAAAAAGGTGGAGGGATTTGGGGAGCTGCTTTCAGAGCACGAGGCCAAGTTAGCTGAAGGTGCAACCTTCAATTGTAGGCAAATGAAAGAGGGGATGCAAAGGAGGACATCACCAAGATGGGATGGGAAAAGCCATGCCATTATTGAATACCAGGAATGCAATGATTCAAACAAAAAGCTACAGGAGAGGAATGTATAGACTTTGGGGATGGTAAGTTCAAGGACTTTGAAGAACAAGGGAGGTGAAATGTCAGAATTCTTGCAATTGACTGAGCAATGTCATGGAAAATGTAAGAAATAAATCAAGCAGCTCTGTTGACTCAAAAAATCAAATAGTAGTCAGCACGGGAACAGGCCCTTTAGTCCAACTTGTCCATGCTGACCAGATATCCTAAACTGATCTAATCCTATTTGCCACCATTTGGCCCATATCCCTCCAAACTCTTCCTATTCATATACCCATCCAGATGCCTTTTAAATGTTGTAATTGTACCTGACGCCACCAATTCCTTTGGTAGCTCGTTTCACGCGTATTACCCTCTGCATAGCAAAGTTGCCCCTTAGGTCTCTTTTAAATATTTTCCCACTCACCTTAAACCTATACCCTCTAGTTTTGGACTGCCGTAACCTGGGAACAAGACCTTGGCTATTCGCCCTATCAATGCCCCTTATTATTATATAGACCTTCTATAAGGTCACCTCTCAGCTTCCAACGCTCCAGGGAAAATAGCCCCAGCCTGTTCAGCCTCTCCCTATAGCTCAAACCCTCCAACTCTGGCAACATCCTTGTAAATCTTTTATGAACCCTTTCAAGTTTCACAACATCTTTCCTACAGCAGGGACTAATATATTTTGGAAAATGTCAGGCCCCTTTTTTATTAACTGCTTCTGGCAAATTTATTCTTAGAATAATGTTCACAGGGGTATTTGTTTCTCATCTTAAGTGATGAGATTATATCAAGATGAAGTATATTGATTATTTGATGTAATTCAATCTTGTATAAAATTTAAAATGCTGCACACTTTTTGTTTTATTTGTTCATGAGATGTGGACATTGTTGACTGGGCTAGCATTTATAGAGGTAGCAAAGTTGGTGGCGAGCTGTCTTCTTGAACTGCTGCAATCCTCGCGTGTAGAGGCATTACAGTATTATTAGGGAGGGTGTTCCATGGTTTGGACACAGTGACAGCGAAGGTACAGCAATATAGTTTGACATGGCAATGTTCGATATTGTCATTCCTAGTTCCTTGTTCGATGCCAGGCGAGGCATCAGGTTTCAATTTTTAAAAGATAGTTTGTAATGGTTTTGATGCAACTGAGTGGCTTTGATCATTTTCTGCATATATGGCTACTGGAGGGATTCAGCAACTAATGATGTTGTTGCAATGATAATAAACAGAAGACATTGGAATAGCAATCCAGAAGCCCAGGCTAATTTTCTGGAGATATAGGTTTGAATCCCAATATGGCAGATGACAAACTTCCAAACTTAACAACATCTAGAATTAAAAGTTAACTTGATAGTGACCATGTAAACACTACTGATTGTTGTAAGAACCTATCTGGTTCACCAATATATTTTTGGGAAGGAAATCTGCCATACTCCCTCGTCTGGCCTATGTGTAACTCAATAGCGAAAGGTCTGATTCATAACTCCTCTCTGAAATAGTCAAGCAAACCATTCAGTTACAAACTATTTACATAAGGGCCTGTTCCCGTGCTGTACATCTCTATGACTACTATTTGATTTTTTGAGTCAACAGAGCCTTTGGTTTATTTCTTACATTTTCCATGACATTGCTCAGTCAGTTGGTGTATGTAATACTGGCAATGACTTTGGGTAATGCTGAAGCCTCAGAGCTACTCCTACTCCATCAACATAGCTTTGTCGGATGTTTAGTGAAAACTTTGCTTACACAAGAGCGATTTCTTCCAAACCTTGTTGCAAGAAATAAAATGGATTGTAGCTGAAACAGAGAGTGAACTGATGAATTTAATGAATAAGTGAGTGAATCTTGGGGCTAATACCTTTTATAAAATCTAGTATTACTTTCTAGAGATGGCATTTAACTTAAATTTATTATTTTAAGTTTTAACTTTCTTCTGGGCCTGGGCAGGGCTAAACAAACTCTTACCTAATTAAATAATAGGGCTCATCTGGTTCTGTAACTGCCATAGAGTTCACTCTTCAAAATCTCAATAGTATGAATAAGAGAGTAGAGTGCAATTTGCAGTTGGAACATAGTTTAAACCTATGAGTTCGGTGAACTTGGAGTTGACAAGTGGCCTAATTCATCTGTGTTTATGTATGAGGACAGCATTGAGAGAGAGCAAGATCTTTGTAAATTTGTTTACAGGATGTGGGTTTTGCTGGCCAGGCCAGCATTTATTGCCCATCTCTAATTACCTAGAGGGGAATTATGAGTCCAGCACATTGCTGTGGTTCTGGAGTCACATGTAGGCCAGACTGGGTAGGAACAACAGATGTCCTTTCCTAAAGGACATTAATGAACCAGAAGGATTTTCATGACAATCGACAATGATTACATGGTCACCAATAGGCCAGCTCTTTGTTCCAGATTTTTTATTGAATTCTAATTTTTCATGTGCTACCATGATGGGATTTGAACCCATGTCCCCAGAACACTGGCTTCAGGTTCTGTATTACCAACCCAGTAACATTGCTAGTACAGTGACATTGCTTTGGCACTTCATGACGTGCTATGTTTCCAGACATGTTTTTTCTGCATGTTTTAATGATGAGTGAGTGCATCAACTTTATCGAGATTATGAAGGCATCTCTTTGCTTGTACAATTGTTCAGCCATTGTTTTGAGATGGCATTAGTCTTTGAAAATGAAATACAATATTTCTATCTCTTCTGATTTATTTAAACTGTATAAAAGTGACAGGTAGGTCTCCAATTGGTCTTTATCTGGTGTAAATACTGGCTTCTGTTACTCAGAGTTTTATGAAGTGTGTAGTGTACATCACTATTTGTTATCGTCATGGTTATGAGAAAGCATGATGTTTTTATTACTTTGCTAGTGAGGACTGATATGCAAGTTGAAACACTGCACATTGTGTGCAATTGAACATGATATTGCAAAGTTCCTTTGCTTAAAAATCTACTGATGAACACCTTCATTAAAATAGGAGATGAAATATTTGTTAGTAATAGTGCCCATCATGATTTCAAACTTCTGTTCACTTGTAACAAAGGAAACTTGTAGTCTTCAAACAATGTTTCATAATATACTTAGTTATCGGAAGTGGCCAATGCAGACAATTCCAGCAATTACTGTTCATCCCTAACTGTATTTGTTTTATCCTGCTGCCTCTTGTGTGCAATGGCTTGCCATAGTAACTTGACCTCTGACGGTGGTTTGAGTTGGTGTTCAGGGTGGTCTTAATGATAAGAGGCTCTTGTCTTAAACAAGATGTAGTTAATTGCACAATAACAATCAGGTACAAGTTCTATTAATCAGATAAATATTGATACCCAGACTATGAGGAGGCCAATGGATATAGATCATCATTTGCCAAGATTCTATGTTCTACCTTATCTCCTCTAAAGCCTATATGACATCATCAGATCGGGTGGAACCTGATGCAGTCCCCAGTATTAACCCTTTCAGAAACATTAATTATACAACATTTCCCTCCAAGATTCTCCTCCCCCATAGTTAACATTAAAACATTCATGCATATAACTACATTTAGCACAAATCCATCTCCCCTCCAAGTCTCTGGCTTCCTAAATTTGGGCATTTTTCACAATCTTTCAGAATTTGGACTTCAGAGATTGGCAGGTCCTTGATGTTAGGAGTGGTGAGTTTGGTTCTATTCTTTTACCTGCGAGACCTGAGAATCATTGCTGTCATGACCATGATTCTAAGAAATGTTTTTCCTTCCACATGGGCCTCCAAAGTCTGTAAGCAGCAGTGACTTCCAGGAAAAGGAATCAATAATGTGAAACATGTCAGTGTGCCGATTGCCACATGAGGAGTATTGGGGCAGCACAGTTTAGAGGGAACTTTAGCCATCATGTGGATTACTTCCAATTAATTATTAGTAATCAATTATTCTGCAGGTAAATGAGGACCCTGCAGTTCCTTCCTGCAATTCCTTCAGCCTTATGACAAAAATATGATTGCTGCTGATTTGCTGCGATTTGAATGAATGTGCCCTTCCTGATATCCATGCACATTGATCTTGGTCTAAGGGTGTCAGGTATCGTTTGCAATGACATCTTTAGTAGTGGCCAGCTTACTGCTCCCAGGAAGACCGTTCTTTCTTACATATGTCCGTATGGCCCCGTGGACTTAATTATGCAGTCAATCTATTTGGCAGGGATTTGAGTCTCAGTTTTCTGACCATCAGCAGTTCTGATAGTGAAGAGACACCCTGGAGTGTGAGGTGGAACAGCAATTTACACAGTGCTGCGTAAAAGTGAGCATTTTTGTTCATTAGGGATTTGACCGTTGGGACCTCATGTTTAGCTTTCCAATTCAATTATGTATACTTGGATAAACTTGTTACATGCTCAAATCCTTAAGTAGCTACAACTTGGATGAAAGACTCATTATTAACAAACTGTGGTCCATCATCTGACATGACCACTTCAGGGATACCACACATAGGAGATATTTCTTGCAAGATCCTGACATCCGCACCTCCAATGGTGATATATAACTTTTGCGCTTGTATCCACTATGAAAAATAATCCTCAATGATAAGGTAAGATCATTCATCAACTATAAATATGTCTGCTCCTATCTTTTAAAGGCTGCATCAGATGACATCTGTAACATGCCCTCCAAATATTTCATTTCATAGATAAACCTCATAAGAGCAGACTCAAAATTTTGGTATCCTTCAAGGCATCCTTGCCAACTCTTTCTCATCTAACAGGGAGTCAGTTTATGGTCTGTTCCTATGAGCACTTTCAGACCAAGAACGTAGTCTGAAAATCTCATGCAAGTCCATGTGACTAAGAGAGATGCATTCTCTATAACTGCGTAACATGTTTAACAATACCCTGGAGATATAATACACTGATTTCTGATACCCATCGGGTTTCTCCTGAGGAACACTGCCCCTATGCCTGTAGCTGAAGCATCTACAGCTACAATAGTTAGAAAGAATTGTCAACATGTTCTTGATCTTTTGGGAAACCTCCTCCAGAGGTGGGTTCCAGCATCAGCCTTGTGTTTTCTTGAATAGTTGCCTCAAGGCTTCATTGTAGTTACTAAGTGGGTCAGGAACTTTACCAAATTGTTTACTATGTGTAAACATCAATGGGTGTCATGAACTGATTTTGGGGTGGGAAACTTCTTAACAATCATCATTTTCTGTGGATGTCTGGCATTATTCCATCACTGATGACAATGTGTTCCAAGAAGGGAGTAGATTTCATGGAAAACTGTCAGCTTGTCGGTGTTATAAGATGGTATGGGCACTCTGACCATGTTCCTTGACCATCTCCCCATTTATCAACTTGTTATCTTGAGGCATATGATCCCCTTCTATTGATTGTAAAACGTTAGACATAACCCATTGTACAAGACCTAGTACTGAGGCAATCCCGAATAGCACACTATTGAGGCAAAACCTCTAACTGGACTTAGAAATGTAGTAAACAATCTTGATTGCTCACCTAATGGCACCTGCTAGAACACACTACTGGCATCAAGTTTAGTGAAAACTCTACCTTTTGATAGGTACAAGTTTGATTTCTCTCGCCTATGCCTTGTGGAGTTGTGTTAGGTCTGCACAAAGTTTCAATGGCCCATTTAGTTTTTGTAAAGTAAAATTGGATTATTTTTTCAGAAGGGAAATGATACCATTTCTAGTCCTTACTTCAAGTTTCTTCTGAACCTGTTTTATTAACGGATATGGTGCCCTCCTGGGTGTGTAGATGGCTCGGTGATTAGCATTGCTGCCTCACAGCACTAGGGCCCTGGGTTCAAGTCCACCCTTGGGTGACTGTTTGTGTGGAGTTTGCATATTCTTTCTGTGGATTTGCTCTGGTTTCCTCCCACAATCCAAAAGTGTTCAGGTTAGGTGGATTGGCTGTGCTAAGTTGTCTGTAGTCTCCAGAGAAGTGCAGGCTAGGTGCAGTAACCATGGGATATGTGGGGTTACAGGGATAAAGTAATGGAGTGGATCTGGATGGGATACTCTTCACAGGGTCATTGTGGACTTGATGGGCTGAATGGCTTGCTTCTACACTGTAGGGATTCAATGGGCACATAACAGTTTTGCAGTTGTTTATCATATTGCTACATTCACTACTGAATTGCCCTAATCCTATGAACAATTTAGGGTACCCCTTCTCAGATGAACTTTTATTCCTAGGCTGTTCACCTTCTTTGGCCTTTTGAAGAAGCATACAGGCATAATAGGCCTTCTTGCTTAACAGTAATGTTTCTTAACCACATCTCCTATGTTCATGTCCAAATCATTTATGTAAATAACAAAAATCAGTGGACACAGCATCGATCCTTGTGCACACCGCTAGTCACAGGCCTCCAGCCAGTTTTGTATCCAAATAGCTAGTTCTCCCTCTATTCCAAGTGATCCTACCTTGCTAACCAGAATACCATGAGGAACTTTGTTGAATGCCTTACTGAAGTCCATATCATCAATCTTCTTTGTTACTTCTACAAAAAACTCAGTCAAGTTTGTGAGACACAATTTCCCACGCACAAAGTCGTGTTGACTATCCCTAATCAGTCCTTGCCTTTTCAAATACATGTAAACCCCGTCCCTCCTAATCCCCTCAAACAACTCACCCACTGTCAGTCTCACCGGTCTATAGTTCCCTGCCTTTTCCTTACCACCATTCTTAAATAGCGGCACCATGTTGGCCGACCTCCAGTCTTCACTCGATCTCTGCTGTTTATACCTGACATACATTTTTTTCTTATTCTTGACCAAAACCTCAATTTCTCTAGTCATCCAGCATTGGATGACTACACCTACCAGCCTTGTCCTTCACCCTAACAGTACATACTGTCTCTGACCTCTCGTTATCTCATTTTTGAAGGCTTCCTATTTTACAACTATCCCTTTACCTGTGAACATGTGCCCACAATCAACTTTTGAAAGTTCTTGCCTGATACCGTCAAAATTGGTCTTCCTCCAAATTTGAATTTTAACTTTTAGATCCAGTCTATCCTTTTCCATCACCATTTCAAAACTAATAGAATTATGGTCACTGGCCTCCAAAGTGATCCCCCCACTGACACCTCAGTCACCTGCCCTGCCTTATTTCTCAAGAGTAGGTCAGATTTTGCACCTTCATAACCTTTTTAACCTGTCTGTTTTTCTGTCGGTGTGTGTGTAAGGAGGAGTTTGTCAGGGGATTAGAATTAGTATTATTTTACCAACTGTTTATTAATAATTAATGTTCAGTACAGAAACATCATTCAAGCTTTCTATAAACCTGAGTCTAAAAGTCATGTAAAATAGGGGACTTTTGTGGATTTTGTAAGATGAAGTTTGTACTGGACTTGACCAAGGCCACAGATAACGTGCTCCATGTGATTCTGCTGCTTTGTTCTGAAGAGAAAAGGTTCTTGTTATCAGCATCACAGGAACTTGGAAACATATACTACTGCTGTATTACCTTCTAGCCTGAGAATGACACCTTCCATGCATATTAACCATCCTGACCTCATGGAAGTTGGTCCAAGCAGGTGTCAAACAGCCTTTGCAAGAATCAGCTCTCAGGAAACCCTCTGCCACACCTCCCCTTCCAAACCTACCGCAGGACTCCTCTTCTAGTACCCTTCATCTTGTGATGGCCTGCCATCCTAGAGGCTGTGTACCATGGCTCAGGGGAAGTTGTGATTTTTAATGAATGTGCTTTACTCCATTGTCTCTTGCTGGCCTGAGAGATTTCAAGATGCCAGTCAAGCCAGAGGGCACTCTAACTCAGTACTTCATGAGATCAGGTCAGAACTGAATGGGATGAAGTACTCTTTCAAAATTAGTTGAAACAAATTAAACCAAATTGAATCAAATTAAAGGTTGCAAGTTTTAAGTTGAAATGTCATCTTGGATGTGGGTAATGTACACCAGCTCCTTCAGTACCCATTGGTCATGTATGTCCTTCAGCATTTCAATGGACACCAGGTGTGGGAAAAGCCAAGGAAAGGGAGTGAGCAGTCAGGCTAGATGCCCTCTCAAGTACCTACTGCCTAGAGAACACACACACACACACACACACACGCACGCACGCACCC
>JAHRHZ010000014.1:31234869-31256410 GCA_024137785.1 Ginglymostoma cirratum
GATGGATAGAGGAGAAGATAGGTGGAGAGGAGACAGACAGGTCAAAGTGGTGGGGTTTTGTCTGTCTCCTCTCCACCTATCTTCTCCTCTATCCATCTTCTATCCACCTCCCCCTCTCTCCCGATTTATTTCAGAAACCCCCTTCCCCTCCCCCATTTCTGAAGAAGGGTCTAGGCCCGAAACGTCAGCCTTCCCGCTCCTCTGATGCTGCTTGGTCTGCTGTGTTCATCCAGTTCTACACCTTGTTATCTCTATTTCCTGGACAAACTTGTTGATTAATTAGGGAAGCAATAATATTTATAGTTTAATTTTCTTGGCATAAGATTATGGAATACAAAATGCATCCAATGTTTAAAGGAGGATAATTATACTTCACTATTTTATCAAGGACTTCCTGAATCATAGGACAAAGACAATTTTCAAAGTGATTATTGGCCATTCAGTAAAAAGTCAGATTGTCGGGAAGAATGGTTTTCTAACTTTTAGAAGCAGAATTAAATATACCTGTTTGATTTTTCTGTTTAGCCTAAACTTCTGATATTATGAAGATCCATTAGTTTATACAGACCACACTTAACTCTGTCAGTCTGGTGGTTTTATTACTAAGACATAGGAGAGAATTTCTAACTGATTGACTATTTATACTCGTATAAAGTGGCGACTTTCAGATCCATGCACATTTAGGAATCCATATGTCATCTTAGTTATATATTCAACCAGTTTTCCAGAAATAGCATTGAGATTAGTTCCTGATGATGCCACTTAAATATTCTGGATTTCACTTGAATGGCACTGAGTCATTTAATAGAGATTCTACGACTTTGCTACAAAAGCACTGCAGTATGTTCAGATACTAATGGAAAGCCTATTTACTGAAGTTGGGGATTTAATTGTAGTAAGTGGTCAGGTAATCATGCGCACATTTAGTGTCATGAGGAGATGTTAATGAGGTGTATGCAAATTGTCATTAACTCAGCTCCAAATTTAACTTGTGCAACACAAGCTTGCTGGTGTTTTGGAAGGTGACTGAGGACATTGGGCAGGTTTGTGCAGCAGGTCAGGTGCATGCTCAAACAAGTCATTGTTCCACCTAAAATAAACTTATTGCAGTTACTGTCTCAGTTCTCGCTGACGAATGTTTGACCTACTGTGCTTGAGTGTTTACAACTTTTTACAGTTCTGTCAGAGTTCAATTTGTGGCCAGTGAACGTAACTACAAGGAATGCACACCACATAACAGAAGTGTTGGGATGAGTGTGAATGGCAGTGCGATAAATGCTGAGATTAGTGCTTAGGAAGTGAATGCTGGATGCTGTGGATAGTTCGGTGGATATGATGAGTGATGTTGTGGAGAACTCAGCAAGACCGAATGTGAAGGAGCAAGAGTTACAGCTCAGGACGTAGTAAAATAAGCAAGTAATTACTTCTTACATTGCATATAAGTCCAGGACACAACCCTCCTGCTTCCTCAACTCCTCACCAGGCTTCAACAATGCTACAGGTTTCTTTTCCCAAATGTTAGGGACAGATATGTCCTTACCCCTCCTGATTGCACCTGTAGTAATTCTAGGATGGAATCATTGAACTTGATGTGCTGTTTGGCTTTATGTCAATCAATTATCCTGTGTGCTTCCCATTTAAATATGACATCATTTTAGGTGTGCACCACAAATATTGCACAGCTGGAAGATACAAATTTACAAAAATATGAGCTGGGAGCAGGGCTAGGCCACTAAGTCCCTTGAGTCTGCTCCACCATTCAATGAGATAATGGCTTATCTTAATACCTTTGCATCCAGAATTAATCTATTCCCGTTTGAACAAACTTCAATGACTCTGCTTCCACCATTTTTTCAGGAAGAGAGTTCCAAAGACTCATGATCCTCTGAGAGAAAGAATTCTCCTTATCTCTGTCTTAAATGGGTGCCTTCTTATTTTAAATGGGACCTCTAGTTCTAGATTCTCCCACAAGTGAAAACATCCTTTCTGCATCTACTCTGCTGAGACCTTTCAGGATCTTAAATGTTGCCATCACGTTGCCTCTTACTCATCTAAATATCAGCAGATACAAACCAAGCCTGTCCAACCTTTCCTCATAACACAGCCCTCTCATTCCAGGTATTAGTCTAGTCAACCTCCTCTGAACTGCTTCCAATACATTCACAGTCTTTGTTAAATTAGGAGAGCAATACTGCACACAGTACTCCAGGTGTCATCTCATTAATAAGAGATAACAAGCATGGGGCTGGATGAACACAGCAGGTCAAGCAGCATCATAGGAGCAGGAGCAGTCATCTCATTAATGCTATGTTTAGCCTGAAGCATCACCTCCCTAGTGTATGCATTAACTTCCCCTCACAATAAATAATAGCACTGTATTAGCTTTTCTAATTACTTGCTGTATCTGCATAATAATCTTTTGTGATTCATGCACTGGGACCAAATCCCTCTGCACATTAGAGCTGTGCAAACTTTGATCTTTTTGATAATGTGCTTCATATTTTAATCTTCCTGTTACATTTTCCTACGTTATACTCCATTTGCCAGCTGTTGGCCCACTCACTTGGCCTATTTATGTCTTTTTGTAGTCTTCTCATGTCCCCTTCAAAACTTATTATCCTACCTATCTTTGTCAATAAACTTGGCAACAATCCCTTTGGCCTGTTCATTCAAATCGATTACATAAATTGTCAAAAGTTCAGGCCCCAGCACTGATCCCTATGGCTTACCATTTGTTATATGTTGCAAACTAGAAAATGACCCACTTATGCCTCATGTCTGTTTTCTATTATGTATCCTTACTAATATTGTCACTCCTTACACCATGAGCATTTTCTGCAATAACTGTTGATATGGCATATTATTAAATGCTTTCTGGAAATCCAAGTACAGTGTATACACCAGTTCCCCTTGACAGGCAAGCGTATGTCCCTTTTTCAAAAACTTCAATAAATTGATTATGCATAGTTTTCCTTCCACAAAATCATGTTCATACTGTCTGATTAGCCTGAATTTTCTAAGTGTTCGCTATAATGTCATTAATACTAGCTTGCAATGTCTTCCCTATGATGGATGTTATGTTGTTTCCTGTAGTTTCTGGCTTTATGTCTCCCTCCCTTTTTTCAACAAAGAACTCATATTGTCTATTTTTCAATCTGATGGAGCCTAATTACTTAATATTCCTTATCACATATTATCCCACATTCCATCTACCCTGATCTGCCTAAATCTAAGTAATTTTGGAAAATTAAAAACATACCATCCATCAAACTAGTCATGTGTTTTAAGGTCCTATGATAAAGTTCATCAGGTCCAGGGAACTAGTCAGCTGCAGCTCCAAGAATTTGCTCAGCACTACTTCTCTGGTAACTGTAATTTTTCGAGCTCCAGTCTCCTTTCCTTTTCCTGATCTACTGCTATTTCTGGGTGTTAGTTGTATCCTCTATAGCAAGAACCAATGCAAAATTCTCATTCAATTCATCCAGTTTCTCCTTGTGTTCCATTATTGATCCCCTTGAGTTACTTTCTATTGGAACAGTGCTCACTTTGTTCTGAAAATCTCTTTATAAAGATCTGGCTAGTTTTCTTTCACACTATAATTTTTCCCCTCTTTTTTTTTCGCCATTTCTTACTATCATTTTCAACATCAGAGCAATCTTTTAGCCTGCCCACACACCCGCCCCACCCCATCTTTGGATAATTATCGGCTTTTTCTTTAAATTTAAATATCTTTAACGGTTTCAGATAACCAAAGATGGTGGAGGTTTTCTTTCTCATTACATAGTAACTATTCTGTGTGAATATTGAGGCCAATGGGTTGGACCACCAGAATGCCCGTTACATAGGAAGAAAATACATGAAAATTCCAAAATCAATTAGCAATCACAAGTAGAAAAGAGATGTTATGGACCAGACCAAACCCACCCAAAATATATTAAGAAGATAGTCTAGACCCTATTTTTTCCTATTTTAAAGGTAAGTGTAGGGTGTGGTGTTCCAGATTCAATTTGATTGGTCAAACTCTTCGACATTAAACAAAACACACTTTATTTTTACAGTACAGTTAAAATACAGACAAAGTAAAAGTAAAATAAAGAATTAGCTTAACTGTATCTTGAAATGATCAACACACCAGCACATACATTATCTATAACAAATTACTGTTCCAATATAGTAACATCCCATACACGCACCCTAGGCAAAGGCAAACTCAGTAAAACAGATCGTCTCACATGCCGTTCTAGCAGCAGGAACAGAACCCTAGGTTTTAGCTCTAACAGACAGAGGCATATGTGCTTCCACATCCAGATTCAAGATCCCAGCAACTGCAGAAAACTAAAACTAAAAATCCTGGTTCTGTAGGAGGTTGAACCCACACATTCAGAATGCTTCTATTGTGCCAACTTTATAAACAAAAACCAAGGCCTCACAAGCTGCTTACCCAACTGTCTTGGAGCAGACTGGTCAGCTCCTCTGTCTCAGCCTTTCTTCAGTTAAGTAAAGGAGAACATATACCTTTTAAAGCCAAAGTATTTTTATAGAGAGAAGCAAGGTTTGTATTTCCACTATTTACAGTTTCTGTTTCAAATTACTAGTAATAGATTATGTCTTTTTTTTAATCCTCTTTGGAATCTATTTTTGATATGGACATAATGCATGGTGGTAGAGTGATTAGCACTGCTGCCTTACAGCACCAGGGACATGGGTTTGACTCCAGCCTTGGGCGACTGTCTGCGTGGAGTCTGCACCTTCCCCCTGTGTCTACGTGGGTTTCCTCCAGGTGCTCTGGTTTCCTCCCACATTCCAAAGATTCCAAGGATTGGCCATGCTAAATTGCCCATTGTGTCCAGGGTGTGAAATGTAGGGGTTGGCCTGGGTGGTGTGCTCTTCAGAGAGTTGATGTGGACTCAATGGGCTGAATGGCCTGCTTCCACACTGTAGGGATTCTATGATAATGATTCTATGATAAATGTAGTAATTATAACAAGATGAGCCAGGTGGATCTCGTAGAATATGAGTTCCCTGACTGGAGCTATTAATCTGGTCCAATCAGGGAGCCTTCACTGACAGAGAAGAAAAGGAGTGTCAGAAATCCTCTCACTCTCTGAGATCTGGCTCTGAGGGAGCTGGATCAGTGTCAAGGACTCTCCATGTGTAAATCGAGGGTGACTTGTTGATAGGATACCAACCTTTGTGGAGTTATTTTAACAACCACAGTCCATCCCATAAATCCACGTGCATTTTTACCAGAGAAATGTTTGACCATTGCAAATAACCTGCTTACCGAAGGCAGGTCTATTATTAGAACAGGGCGATCAATCATTATTATAGGCATAGTTGATTGATCATTATCACAGGCAGATCAATCTTTATTATAGATAGGTATAAAATGAGTAGCACTTAGATTTGGGTCCTTTAATGTTTTCCTACAGGTAACACATGCACAATTGGGAGCACGAAGTCCACCAGATAAACATGGTAGCTTTATCAACTGCAATCAAAGGAGAAGGAGGTAAAGGTTTCATAGTTTCTTTTCTGGGAATAATGATATCTCTCCCGCTCCTAACTTTGCTCACAATAATCTGAAGGTTGCTTTATTAAATTTGGGTGCTAACCACATTCACCATGAATCTACATTAAAACTTTGAACTGTCTTCCTCCAAAATCTCCTAGCTCCTCTGATTCCATTTTTGCTTTGGTCCTTTAAATAGTTGACTTGGATTATGTTACGTGTACATGTACCATGTCTGCTTAGAGACCCTAAAGCAATAAAGAAAATTTAATGAGGCAATGAATGGCAAATTAGATATTCTGAGTCATTAGATTTTTTTTCAGGTTTTGTGCATGTAATTCCACCCCTCCCAATACATTCTACATCGGTTCTGCTGTAATGCGTGCTCTAGCAAGGCAAGTTGGCTATAACGCGACTGACAAATAGGGGAACACTATTTCTAAAATGCAAACCTGTGTTGACCATAACATGATTCTATTGGCGCTCGGAGGAGTACACATTGACATCATACGATCGTTTTGCGGGCCTAGTCCTGAAATCGCGCCATATTAGTGATGTTGAAGACCTGCTTGAGTCCCACTGTGAAGACCTCTCTTCAGCTGATCCACAACAACTTGTCACTGAGGGGGAAGTGGAAACTGGAGATGAAGAAGATGAAGTCCAGGATGCAGCACCATGGGAACTTTCCACTTCTGTTTTGTCTTCTATCCTGAGGGAAATAGAGAAGTGATTGCAGTTGTTAGAGGACAAGAATTACAATGCAGAATGCAGCAGGGTAATAGTTTGTGCAATAAGATCTTATTTGGCACCCTAGGAGCTGCTTCTGCATGAAAGAAGAAAAAGGGCAAAGCAGCAAAAACTGGATGTCTTTTTTAAGCCACCCCACCCCAAGAAACAGTCAGAAGACAATGAACCACATCCACTTCAGTATTAACTATTTTTCGCCCAAACCCTACAACCACAACTGCACCTGAAGGTGATGATGACGATGATGATGATGATGATGATGACGACCTGCAGTCCCTGCATTAGCAACAGAGCAACCTCAAAACCTCCTACCCTATCAAGTTATCCTGACATTTTTCAAGGTAAGTTGTTAAATTTACTTTTATTTTATTATTAGGTATGAATTAAACACTTATTCAAAATATGCCATCCTTTATGTTAGGCTTTTGAGCGATTTATTTTGGTGGTCAGGCCCGAACCCCACTTTTCCCACAGGCCCCGTTACTTCTTTAGCGAGATTTTCTATAGAGCGATGTTGCCAAGGAACACAACTATCATGTTATAGCAGAACTGACCATACCTCCAAGTGTGTTAGTATTGAGACCATAATGTGTCAGTTTTTGAGACTTTCTCAGTCCTTATCATCAACCAAGCAACCTTGAAATGTGGAAGCAATTTTTGACAATTTCTTTGGAAGGATGTGTCAGTTTATAACAGGTAATGATGGCAATGTTTAAAATAATAGAAGTCTCCATGGTTCTGATTTATATTTTGTGTATATTATTGCTCCAACATTTACCATTAACTAACTCTATTCCACTTATTTTACCGTAAACCTCTAAATATGAGTATTAGCACATATGGAAGCACAATACTTCATTTTCTAATGAGATAAAAATACAGCTATCAGGAGATGAGTCATCTCTGATTCATTCTTCCTCTCAGCAAACTGCAGAGCAAATTGCTTGTGACAAAATCCATGACCCAAATGATTCTAACACCAAAAGGTGTGCATGACAGTGTCTCAAGGACGCAAAAAATTCAGACGCTCATACATTGGTCTGAACAGATCTGAATGAGTTAGTACTAAGGTTACAATCACAGCAATTCCGCTAGACATTAATGACACAGCAGGTCTTCAAATCTCATGGTATTTCACAAGGGATTATAACTCTTCACTTTTGCTGATCTGGTTTTGAACCTTTCTCTCCAGATCTGTCCCATCAAGTACAAATTCAGCAACCACACTTGTTCTGGGTTGATCGTCTTCCTTTCCTGATTCAATGTTATGGTCCCCTGGAATTGGAAACCATACATGAGTACTTTCTCACAGTCACAGCTCCAACCTTCAACCAACAGTTATCTTCTCCAAGCCTGAACTGCCCCTGGGTTTCTCCTTGAGATCCGATCTTGCTCAGTCGCTTCAAACAAATACTACTTGTGGACTTTTCAGCCTCCATTCTGAGCTGTACTGAACTATTAATGGCACACAAATTCCTGAGTCCCCAGGACATTTCTGGAGTCCTGACCCTAACACTTACCTGCTTACTAACTCCCAGAACTTCATCCCGAGTACTAAGAGTACGGAGATACCTAACTGTTCTTGGGACTTCTCAAAAACTCCCATCCACAGAATCCCAATACTTCAATTGCTTTCCCAGCAGTACAGCTAAAAGCAGCGCTACCTAACATGGAGTCTACTTCTCTAGGCCTCACTGTCTCTCATATTCACAGATTTCGGGTCTCAGTGCCTGTTACTTTTTAATTCCTCTTCAATGACCTTTGAATGTCCTGAGTGACCTATTGAAAAGCTTGCAACTAGCCCCATCCATACTGCCAGGCAGAATTACATGTCATTAATATTACATAGCTGTCAAATGTAACAATCCCTTGGACATGAGCATATGCCCTGAATGTTAAATTCTCACAGAACGCTGGCTTCTGCAGCACTATTAATAGTTACAAAAAGAAGGATTCATCACAAATCCCACATGGATTTGTGGGCAGAACAGTTTAGGATTGACAAGAAGTGACACATAATATTTGGCCTTCTTCTAAGTATCTGTAACAATGTCTATCAAATCCATGTAATCTGTAATGTAACCTGTAATTGAAGTTGCCAACATGCAAGAAACTAAATCTTGATAACTACAAGAAACTTTTCTAGATAGACGAGGATGTTGTTTTCCTCTGTCATACTAGACTGAGCAGGTCCTGTAGTTTCCTCAAGGGCTTCCACTTCAACTACGCTCCATTTGTGACAAACAACAACATCTCCCAGTTGCGAACCACTTCAACTCCCCCTCCCACTCCTTGGACGACATGTCCATCCTGGGTCTCCTCCAGTACCACGATGATGCCACCCGAAGGCTGGAGGAACAGCACTTCATATTCCGCCTGGGAACGCTGCAGCCCAATCATCTCGATATGGACTTTACAAACTTCAAAATCTCCCCACCCCCGACCTCATCCCAAGACCAGCCCTTCTTGTCCCTGCCTCCTTGACCTGTCCGTCTTCCCTCCCACCTACCCACCCCTCCCTCCTCACTGACCAACCCCCGTCCCAACTCCCTACCTACACTCACCTGTACTGACTTCATCCCTGCCTCCTTGACCTATCTGTCTTTTCTCCACCTATCAGCTCCACTATCCACTTTCTATCACCGCCTCCCCCTTTCTCTATGTATTTCAGAGCCCCCTTCCCCTCCCCCATTTCTGAAGAAGGGTCCATACCCAAAACGTCAACTTTCCTGCTCCTCTGATGCTGCTTGGCCTCCTGTCTTCATCCAGCTCCACACCTTGTTAACTACCTGTTGCACATTGTGTACTGTTCCTAGTCAATTTATTGCTTTCAATCATTGTCTATCTGCTGAAAAATTAAGCAGTTTCTAGCAATAAAGATGTGTCATTATGCAAAATTGTTGCAAAGTAATACATCTTCCATGATTCTACTAAAGAACAATGTAGAAACTTCGAGATAACAGAAATGCTGCTGACTTCATTTCTGATGAAGGGTCTAGGCCCGAAACGTCAAGCTTTCCTGCTCCTATGATACTGCTTGGCCTGCTGTGTTCGTCCAGCTCCACACCTTGTTATCTCGGATTCTCCAGCATCTGCAGTACCTTTTATCTCTAATGTAGAAACTTCGTTGGCCAAAGTAGACTGGGAACTGCCACTTGAGAGTAAGTCTACAGCAGAATATTCAAAAAGATATTGAGGAGAGTACAGGCCGAGCATATTCTTTTTCGAGTGAAATGCAGGAGCAACAAGCCCAAAGAACCCTAGACGCGTTCAAATACACAGGACTGGTTAATACGGAAAAGAGAGGTTTTTAACTGGTACAAAGGGAGCAAAATAATGGACTCCCAGATGAAATACAGGAAGTGCAAAGGGAAGCAATTAGGAGTATAAAAAGGGTGCATGAGAAAACACTGAGAGGTAACATTAGGGAGAATCCCAAGATATTCTATAAATATATCAAGGCGAACAGGATAACCAGGGTCAAAGAGTAGTGCTCATTGAGAACCAAAGGGACAATCTGTGTATGGAGCCAGATGACATTGGTAGGGTAGGGTGTTAAATGAGTACTTTACATCTGTCTTCACTTGGGAGAAGGAGGATGCAGATGCAAAATTCACGAAGGAGATTTGTGAGGTTCTCAAAAAGATTGACATGGGGAGTGAGAAGGTGTTGAAGGCTTTGGACGTCTTAAAAGTGAAAAAAATCCCCAGGTTTGGATGAGTTGTATCCCAGGCTGTTGTGGGAGATGAGGGAGGAAGTTACAGGGGGTCTGACCCAAATGTTTTATTCCTCTCTGGCCACGAATGATGCCGGAGGACTGGAGGTTAGCTAATGTAGTTCCACATTACAGGAAGAGCGGTAGACATAAACAAGGGACTTTTAGACCAGTGAGTCTGACATCAGTGGTAGGGAAACTATTGGAGAAAATTCTGAAGATATAAGAAGAGGTAAAGCTTGATCAGGGATAGTCAGCATGGTTTTGTCAGAGGGAAGTCATGCATAACAAATTTGATAAAATTTTTTGAGGAAGACAATGTGAGGGAAGCGCAGTTGCTGTAGTTTATATGGATTTCAGCAAGGTCTTTGACAAAGTCCCACATGGGGGGCACAATAAAGAAGGTAAAAGCTCATGTGGTCCAGACTACTTTGGCAAGTTGGACCCAAAATTTGTTCAGCGATAAGAGACAGAGACTGGAAGGTGGTGTCCAGTGGCATTCCACTGGGATCAGTGCTAAGTCCCTTAATGTTTGATATAGAAGAGGGGTTGATAAGTAAATTTATGTATGACGTAGAATGGCCAGGTGGTTGACAGTGAAGGAGAAAGTCTTAGATCAGGAGGACTTAGATGAATTGGTCAGATGGACAGATCACCATTGTTTTCCAGTCAGAAATCCAGCCACCTTCCTCACCCACTAGAATAGAAGGCAATTGGCAAAGTTGTGAATTGAAGCCCTTACCTGTCCGATAATTGACCACTAAAAGACTTAACTTTTTACAGGTTTAGGAAACCCCCGCAATGGACCTTATTGACCAGAACCAGGAGAATACATCTGATAGCTTTTTACCAAAGGCTTGTATGGGAAAAGCTCACCACCAAAGATGGCTTTGGGATGTGCACCTCACAGGTATCTCAGGCACACAAATCATATAATGTTTCATTGGTTTTCATCAACTGTAGTTCTTTGCTGATGCTGAATCACTTTTCATTCAGAACTCTTTCACAGTTAACATTCCCGAATCTTCTTGCTAGCAATGCACATGGACAATCACAGCTCTGAGGATTGACATCTCTATCTGGATCTATCAAGACAGCCACAGTGCTCATGTACTG
This sequence comes from Ginglymostoma cirratum, assembly GCA_024137785.1. NCBI lineage: Eukaryota > Metazoa > Chordata > Chondrichthyes > Orectolobiformes > Ginglymostomatidae > Ginglymostoma > Ginglymostoma cirratum. The sequence goes on from JAHRHZ010000014.1 coordinate 31,245,960, forward strand.
TTCTGCAATTATTGCTAATGTCTCTTAATGATTTCCCCCATCTGCAGGGAAGAACACACACAGTGAGGGTGAATGTTCCCAGATAGCAGGTCAGATGCCTGACGTATGGCCCCTGAATCCCTTTGAGGGTCTGGCTGCAGACCTGGCAGGACAATAAGAGGACACATGAACATTGAAGGGAAGATTGGATATAAACAGCCATCTTGTCAGAAAGCCTCCGATCTACTACTTCCAGCTGCACATCAAGCACCAATTCCTTAATAAAACCTTGGGTGTGAGTATGGCTTGTGCCACTTACAAATCTTCATGTTTTTCAATGAGCCTCCAGGTCCCATTCCCAAGCCAGGCCAAAAAATAAAATGAACAGCCCAGGGTTCCAGGACCATCTCCAATATCCCCTCAAAGTACATCTCTGACGGGGTACAGTCATAAGGCTCAGAAGATGCACAATAAGACCTTTTTCCCACCATCCACCCATGCAGAGATATTCAGTTCAGTGGATGATCTTTCTGGTGTAGGCTCAGAGGATGGTGAGCACTGTGCTAGCACAGGCCCACAGCGAGAGTTGTAAGAAATGTCGAGGTCTCTGACACTCTGAGGGACTGCTGGAGAACAGGCCCTTGTTGAGTTCAAAGCTGCTAGAAATGATGCACAGACCGAGTGACCAACTGATTCTGTATCTAACATCCTTGTGGAAAGCGTGGGTGTGGCTGGGGGTATTGGGGGTGAGGGCTTGCTGCTGCGACGGAAAGCCACATCCATGAGAGCAATCAATTTCTGCAGGGTGTCTTCACTCTATTTGGCCAGCCGTAGATACTGTCATTTATTAGTTAAGTGAGGGTGCTGAGGACTCTTAACCTCCTTCTATCCCTTCAAGGGGTGAGGAAGATGCTATTGCCTGCAGTCAGAAATGACGAACAATGGGCTGATGCCCAGGCGTTTTCACCTCAGGACACTTTAGAGGTTGTCCTGCGCACAGTCTGCTCTCTGCCAGGAACACAGTGTATTCACCAGGTCAGGCCAAAGAAGTCACACCTTTGCCAGTGCAGGACACCCTCACCTGGTCAGTGCCCACTTGACCTTGATCTACCAGAGTGTGCCGACCAAAGTCATGTGAGGCAAGCTGGCAAAATAATCGGCAAGCTTCCTCAGGCTCAGCTGTGGTTCTCAAAGTGGCAGGAAGATGTAATGGTAAGAAAAGAAAGATTGAACAAGATTGAAGTCATCTTTCATTGCACTTTCTATACAACCTGACACCTGACACCAACTGAGCACTGTGTATGACAGTCCTGTGGCCTCTTTCAATCTGTTCAGTTTCAGACTATTTATGTAGTTATTGTAGACGACCTTGAGGAACACAGATCACTCTGCATCACATGGAGAAATGCAAAGAACACCAAGGATGTCATCCTCTGCTGCCATCTAGAAGGAACATAACTGGAATGTGGGATTGCAGGCATCAGTAGGCAAGGTTTAGTCCCTCTATATATCTGAGAACGCTGAATGCCTCAAGCAAGATGAGGTTTAAGGAGAAGATGGGCAGGTTTTTAATCAGTAACAGGTTGAATGGTTATGGAGAGCGGGCAGGAAATTGGAGTTGAGGCTGAGATGAGATCAGCTGTCACTGTACCAAATGGTGGAGCAGACTCAAGGAGCTGAATTGACTAAGCCTGCTCGTAATTCTTATGTTCTTATGTTTGAGTTATGTTGTGCACCTCACATGTCATTTGGAATAACTTTGTAATGATGCTGTGGCTAGGAAACTGAACAGGAGATTACTTAGTCAAAGGAAACAAAATATCTTCCAATTAACGACAAACAAAGGCCCTAGATATTCCAGTCAGGGTCAGAAATCTTACTCCAGTCCCTGGTTGAATGAAACTTGTCACTGGCTTCTGCATTGTAGATTCCTGGACAGAGACCTCCTGTTGCAAACCTGTTCAGAAATCCAGGAATCTAGTAGCAAAGAAAATCTTTGTAGCACCCATGCCCCATTCTGCAGCAGTCAGTGTGCCCTGGGATGTGAATTAAATAGCTAGCAGCACAACCATGCACTTTGACAGCTGTTGTGAAAGAATAAGTATTCAAGTGTGGGGTTCGGGTAGTGATTGGTAAAGAGGTTGGGGTGCAAGGTGGGCAGGGTGCTAAATAAATAGGGTGCCAGGTAAGTGATAGAGTGCTGAGGGTAAGTTGGGCTTGAGGAGATGGTGCTGGGTTTAGCAGCAAGCTGAGGTGTGCCATCAGTGTTGGGTATCAGACCACTGCCAGGGGCTTCCGCTTCATAGGATGTCAGGCTGGTGGAGGGAAGAGGATGCTGTGTCCAGAAGTCAGGGTTGCAGCCAGTAATATCAGGTCCAGTGGTCCGACCAGCATTGGGTCTGGAGATGGGTGACGTGTCTGGGGAGGGGATGGATCGTGTTTGGTGAGTACGGGGTGAGTGGTCTGCTCTGGGAGCTGGCTGTCAGGTATCTGGGACATTGAAGGAGTCAGTGGTTAGTTGGGAGATGCGAGGTAAATCATGAGGTAGACATTTACTTCAGTTAGTCATTTAGTTGAGTTAGTTTTTAATCCTCTATTTTTTCTGGTCACTATTTGCTTAACTGATTTGGAATGCTTGAATTAATGGAGTATTTTGGAGAGTTCCAGATGCAGGGGGATAGCCCATCAGGATCTTCAATTTCCCAGGCAATTCCCACCAAGTCTGCGTCTCAGATTCTACATTGTCCTGCATGCAATTCTAACCATTCTCTGACAATGAGAATATCTGGTCCATTGTTTCCTTTTTAGCATTTTAAAAGTATTGAAAGTAGCATTCCCTTAAGCGAAGGAACAACTGGCGCAGAGTTCTGATTGTCCACTTCTGTTCATGATAGTCAATCCCCCTCACATCAAATGATGGAATATTACAGTTCATTTGGGAAGCCTGGCTTCCTCTGGCACTTTTACCATGCACATTCAGTCTGGACCCTCAGATAACGATGTCAGAGGCTCCAATGTTCGTTTCATCACATAGCTGCCAAGGAATCTCTCTGCTCTTACCGCCTGACACTGGTGTCTGTTGGAAGGATTTGTGCATGGATACTGTTGACTGTGTTATGAATGCACCTCCATGGGGTGGGATTTTATCCTGGAGCTTCTCACACAGAGGCAGGAATGTTACCCAGTGCACCACAAAACCTCCTTTTAAAATCCTTGGGTTGAAATGCTATCTGTTTTGATGAGGACATGGATGGCAATGGTGTTGGTTATTTCATTTCTCCAAGGAATGGTGATATTGACTGTTAAGCTGGTACAGCTAATACAAAATGAAGCTGATTCAGGGTCAGCATAATAATACCAAGAATAAACTGAAATTAAAATTTGGGAGAAACGGAGTGACATTTAACAGTATACAATATTCCGCTCCCTCTCTCCAATTTAGTCTGCCATACAATGAACAATTTTCCTGTCACATTCATGTTATTAATTATTTTTGGGTTAATAATTTAGACACTTTGATTATTTTTGTGTTTGAATGATCAGAAATTCATAAGATTGCTGTATTTTTTGTATACCCCTAAAATTATGGTTCATTTTAGGTTCTGTTTCAATTATGTATGATGGATTAGAGATACAAGTGGTGTTAACCTACTTAGCCTACAATTTATTTCTAATTAACAGTACAATATCCGGGTCTAATTTATCAAAGAACACTCAATGGCATCAACTTTTAGACGCAGCAAATAATGTGACTGAACACCGCAAAAGAATAATTATTTATTTATCTTGTCTAATGTAAACTGTCTTCATTTTTATGAATACCCCTTACTGAACTGATTACCTCTATCAACTCTTGGAGGTAAAGACAAATGAAAAATACTCCAGTTCCACCATCTAAGGATATTTCTTCCTTCTGGTCAAAAGTAAAGTTAATACAAGATTGAATTAGATGAAGTTCCCGGAATAAGTGGTCAATATTTAATTCAGATTGAACGCCATTTCTGTTATTCCATGATCAAAAGATTAAAAGCAACAAAAACGAAATGTTGGTCACAGATGCAAATTATCATGAACCACTTCAGCCTGTGTCATAAGAAGAATCTTTCAGTATCGCATGGTTAAAAGTGGCATAAAACTACAAGTTTGTCAGAACCATGGTTGAGAATCACTGTCCCTTTGGTTTGACTTTAAATGGGGTCCACCTATAATGTTAATATCCTTCCAGTTCACATTATCACAATGCTAAATGGCAATGAATTCTCCATAAGTAGTTTTCTTATGAAAGATAATTCCAGATCGATGGGAATGACAGGCAAATTCCTCTCAGCGAAACAAGAATCACCAAAGCATTTTGCGTCATTGACCTTTAAGTACAGCTGTTAGGTCACCTGTCACCCAAATGACAATGTTGTTTGTACGTGCTTGGAGACGTCACCGATTTGCGCTCAAAGTTTCGGATCTAGTGGGATTTAATTAATGTATTCAACAGCACAGACTGGTCAGCCAGGTGAACTGCCGGACCCATTTACAGGCCTCCTAAATATTGTATATGGTGGCTGGTGAGACTTCTCAACCATAAAATGGATGACTGTGATTTGAATTTCTCCTTCACTAGTTTATTAAATTTATCTCATCATGCAATACTAAGTAGGCTTAGATTATACAATTTTTACACAGTGAATGACACAAGAATACAGCGAAATAGAGATACATGATTTGGATTTAATTGTCATTACAGAGAAATGGTTATAAGGTAACCAGATTTGAGCCAGAAATATTCCAGGGTATACAACATTTCAAAAAGGCACAGCATTGAAAAAGAGGGTGAATCCCTGACAATAAAGTACACACAGACAGTAGTGAGAAAAGTTATTAGTTTAGACAATCAGGAATTAAAATCGACATGGGGAAGCCAAAGAATACCAAGGTCAGAAAACATTGGTTGGAGGTAGCTCGTAGGATCCTTAACAGTAGTTATGCAATTGGACAGAACATTAGGATAAAGTAGGAACAATTTAAGCTTGTAAAAAAATGCAATGTAATGATTACAGGAAAATTTAATCCTTAATTAGTCTGGTTAAATTAATGGGTAACAAAATGTCAAATGGAGCATAAAGTGGGTAAGTGCGACATTATTTACTTTGGTAGTAAGAACAGAGAAACTGTATTTTTTAAAGGTATGAAGCTTCTAGAATCATAGAATCCCTACAGTGTGGAAACAGGCCCTTTGGTCCAACAAACCCACACTGAACCTCAGAGCATCCCACACAGACCCATCCCCCTATAACCCACCTAATCGACACATCCCTGAACACTATGAGCAATTTAGCATGGCCAATCCACCTAACCTACACATCTTTAGACTGTGGGAGGAAACTGGAGCACCTGGAGGAAACCCACATGTACATGGAGATAATGTGCAAACTCTACACAGGCAGTCGCCTGGTGCTTTGAGGCAGTAGAGCTAACCACTGTGCCACTGTGCTGCCCCCTAAATGTTCAAATTTGTAGAGACTCGGCTGCACTTATACAAAGAACACTGAAAGTCAATATGCAAGTATAGGAAGAAATTTGGAACGCATTTGAGATGGTGCACTGAAGATTCATCAACTTGGTGTCTGAGATGAGAGTGTTATCCTGTTCAGGAGACTGGGTAAACTGACCCTATAATGTCTGGAATTTAGAAGAATGTGATGATCTAATTGAAACATACACAATTCTGAAGGGACCTACAGAGTAGACACTGAGGGGTTGCTTCCCCACATTGGGAAACTAGAACACAAGGGTGTAACCTCAGTATAAGAGCCACTCACAGGCTTGAGATGAGGAGTAGCTGCTTCACTCAGAAGGTTATTTGTCTTTGGAATTCTTTACCCCAGAGGGTTTGGATGTTCTGTTGTTAGGTATATTGAAGGCTGACACGGACAGATTTTGGTCTCTCTGGAAATCAAGGGCAGAATAATGGAAAAGTGGAACTGAGGCAGAAGATTAGCCTTGATCATATAAAATGGTAGAGCAGACTCAAAGGGCTGAATGTCCTAGTCCTGCTCCTATCTTTTATATCGTTTGGTAGAAAAGCACACAGACAGTGAACTCTTTACCGTGTCAGTATAATGTTAGGTCAGGTTAGTTTTATCTATCTAATTGCTGGAAAATCCACAGTCAACATTGTACTTTAGATACAATAAAATATAGTGAGTGTGTGTGCGAGAGAGAGATTCAGTGATCTCAAGGTCCAGGACCACTTCCATCTCCCAGAAATACCTGTGAAATATGTGGTCGATGATGTGGCTGTAGGATCAGGCTCATCAGCCACACAAAGACCCACAGAACCCATGAGCAGTGACATATAATTTCCTTGGTGGATCATCATACTTGTTAGCGAGTGCTTGACAACGACAGTGATGCTCAATTGGTCAGAACAGCCTGAGTACTCACTTGATATTTAATTTTGTCCAGCTATTTTGAGTTACTGACTGCCGAAAAGCAATTAATAACTAAATACTGCTCTTACTTCTTTAAAAAACATGCTGTTCAGTTCCATGTCTAATTTCTCCACAGCAGCTGTGGGGTTCCTCAATGATATATAATTTGCTGAGAGTTAAGCTCTGCCTCCAGACCCTTGCTTTGGTCTCCACCTCTTGTCGGGTGTAGAGTCAAGTGGACAATGGCCATTTGCACGATACAAATCTCTCAGTCCTCAGTAACATTTAGCAACCAATTCCACTTTCAAAGTGAAAAAGATACTTTGCTTCAAGTTTTGCCATGTGCAAAGGAAACAAAATGCACATTTGTCTCACTTTGCTCTGGTGTCTCCAATGTCTGACCCTTTAACATGCTAGCCTTTTCTAATGATCTATTTTTGGGATGTGGAAAACAATGGAACATTTACTTTTATTGCTCATCTCTGATTTCCTTAGAAGAACCTTTTCGAGTAATAATTGTTGGAGCAAGTGGTTAGCTAAAGGACATTCAGAGGCAATTACATCAGGATGAATTTTGTTTGGAGGCCTCAGCTACCAGCTTCCACTGGAGGATCAAACAGTGGTGAGAATGTGATCGTATGGTAGTCGGCAGATTAACCACCTGCAGGCTTGGTTTGGACATTGTCAAGTTTGGACATTAGGGCAGGTATCAAGGTCCTGTTATGGTGCCACTTCGCTCAAAGGCAGGTGCCGCACCATTTTAAAAGATCTGGATGAACACAGCAAGCCAGGCAGCATCAGAGGAGCAGGAAAGCTGACGTTTTGGGTCCCGTCCCAAAACATCAGCTTTTCAGCTCCTCCGATGCTGCCTAGCCTGCTGTGTTCCTCTAGCCCTACACTGTGTTATCTCTGACTCCAGCATCGGCCATTCTTACTATCTCTGCATGTGCTGCTGCCTTGATCAAAATGATTGCCTTAGCAATATCACAGAACAGAAGACCCCTGTATCTCTCCAATATATAAAGGAGATCACCAAGGAGATACTGCAAGCATGGTAGAAGGAGGGCACCAAGTAGACCTCCAGATTAGCGATGCCTCCCTGCAGGTTTTACTGCCGGATGTGCAAACAAGAAAGGAGGTCCTTTTTCCAAGGGACAGGAGTATACCTGACCAAACTTGGATGGAGATAACAGAGGAAGTCAGTAGCCACAGTGTTAAAAACCCAAAAGAACTGCAGATGCTGTAAATCAGGAACTAAAACAAAGTTGCTGGAGAAGCTCAGCAGGTCTGGCAGCATCTGCGAAGGAAAAGACAGAGTTAACGTTTCAGGTCCGGTGACCCTCCCTCAGAACAACACTTCCGCAGTGTTAAGCCTACTACCACCAATAAGAAAAGGACTTCCGTGCTGCAAATATGTCAACAGTCTCCTCCACTCTGCATTTTCCAAACCATTCTCCTCTTTAGAGCTTACATTGGCAATGAGAGACAGTGCAGTTAAAGGTGAATGTAACTTCCCTGTTTAAGAAGGAAGCGAGGCAGAATACGGGAAATTATAGGTTGGTTAGGCTGATCTTGCTTGTTTGTAAGATTTTGGAGGCCATTATTAAAGATGAGATTGCAGAGTTCTTGGAAGCAAATGGTAAAAAAGGGTTGAGCCAGCACAGCTTTGTCAAGGGGAGGCCATGTCTGACAAAACTTAGAGTTCTTTGAGGAGGTAATAAGCAAGTTAGACAAAGGACAGCCAGTTAGAATATCCAGAAGGTCTTTGATAAAGTTTGTCAGGAAGCTGCTAAATAAGAGTCCAAAGTGTTGGGGTAGAGTACTGGCATGGATAGAGAATGGGCTGACTGGCAGAAGGCAGAGAATGGGGATAAAGGGGTCTTTTACAGGATGGCAGCTGCTGACTAGTGGAGTTTCAGAGGGTCAGTGTTGGGACCACAACTATTCATGATATATATTAACAATCCGCAGAAAGTAACTGAGGGCATTGTTACTAAGTTTGCAGATGACATAAAGATAGGTGGAGGGACAGGTAATGTTGAGGAAGCAGAGGGGCTGTAGAAAGACTTAGACAGGCCTAAAGAGTGTGGGAAAGAAGTCGCAGATGGAATACGATGTGGGAAAAATATGAAGTTATATACTTTGGTAGGAATAATAGAGGCATAGACTATTTGCTCAATGGGGAAAGGCTTTGGAAATCTGAAGCACAAAGGAAGTTGGGAGTCCTAGTTCAGGATCTGTTAAGGTTAACATGCAGGTGCAGTTGGCAGTTAAAGAAAAGGCAAATGAAATGAAATGTTAGCATTCATTTTGAAAGGGCTAGAATACAAGAGCAGAGATGCAGAGATGTACAGTAGAAGCTGTTTTTGTCTGAAACAGAACATCTCTAAGACCCTGCAGACTCCTTGACCAGTGTACACAACATTAATTTACCAAGGAACCTTAGCATATATCAGGAAAGGACTACACAGCATGAGTTTGCTCTTAGTGAATCAGGTCACAACTTAATTTGAAGACAGCAAAGGTTAAGAGTTTTAACAACCCTATTTCTAACTATTCGATTCTTTAGAAACTTGAAATACTTCCTAGATACTCATAACTTTTGCTCATCTGTCAAATTGTTCAGTCTGTTCCTCTCTTCACTGGTTGATTATCTCTCTGGCTGGAGGACGAGCTGCTCTGGTCATTGCTGTATCCCGATGTACCTCCATGTAGGCTGGAGAGTGGGGTTCCCTGAGTCCTGCCAGGCTGGGTTCTTATACCCTCCTGGCTACCTTCTGGAGCTTTCCAAGGACTTGACCAATCAGAGGTATCGAATGAATTGCCTTTATCACCTTGAAATGCTACTAATGGCTGACAATGGGTTACTTACAGCGACCCCTTTGATGTATCTGCCGTTGGAACCTGGAAGTCTAGTTTTGTCCCAGAATATAGACCTAGTCTTTTGTCTTACTGAGGCATGTCTGCCCCATGCATCTGGTTTTGTCTGTTTGTCAGAAAGGGTTGAATTGCCCTTTCACATTTCCTAATGTGTTCTGGTGCCTCTCTGGTTTCAATTGTCTGTGCTTAGATCTTGCAAGGGCTTGTCCCTGTCAGAGTTGTCTCTTGTGTCTGTCTTGGCTCAGGCTTTCCCAGCATACTTTGCTTTTTGCCCAATTTTGATGCCCTGTTTATTTCAGTTGCTGGCCTCCCTTCTTAAAGATGTTTATCATTGGAGCAGTCACAGGCTGCTACACTATATATAGCTCTGGTCAGACCCATTTAGAATATCGTGATCAATTTTGGGGCCACGTATCTAAGGAAGGATGTGCTGGCCTTGGAGGGGGTCCAGAAGAGGGTCATGAGAATGATTCGGGGAATGAAGCACTTGGCGTATGAAAAAAAGTTGAAGACTCAGGGTCTGTCCTCGATGGAGCTTAGAAGGATAAAGGAGAATCTCTTTGAAACTTGCAGAATACTGATATCCCCTGGATAGAGTGGACTTGGAGAAGATGTTTCCACTAATAGAAGAGACTAGGACCCAAGGGCACAGCATCAGAGTGAAGGGACAACTCTTTAGAACTGAGATGAGGAAGAGTTTCTTCAAATAGAGGGTGGTGAATCTGTGGAATTCATTACCGCAGAAGGCTGTGGAGACCAAGTCAATGAGTGTATTATATAAGAGATAAATAGTTCTTGATGAGTAAGAGGAGGAAGCAGGGGAATTGTGTTGAGAAATGTATCAGCCACAATTGAATGGTAGAACAGACTTGATGGGTCGAATGGCCTAATTCTGCTCCAACATCTGACAGTAAATTGGACAGGAGTGACCACCCTGCTGATAGCAAGGAAGTCAGTCAGCAGCAGATTTTGCCAGATGCAAGAAGTGGCCATCTATGTCTGTTCACACCAACCGATTCCTTAGAGAGTGAACATATGAGGGAGATATTCAAGAGACCCCCATTGTGGCTTATGAGATAACAAGGTGTAGAGCTGGATGAACACAGCAGGCCAAGCAGCATCAGAGGAGCAGGAAAGCTGACGGTTCGGGCCTAGACCCTTCTTCAG
>JAHRHZ010000014.1:31256810-31329970 GCA_024137785.1 Ginglymostoma cirratum
CGAACCGTCAGCTTTCCTGCTCCTCTGATGCTGCTTGGCCTGCTGTGTTCATCCAGCTCTACACCTTGTTATCTCAGATTCTCCAACATCTGCAGTTCCTACTATCTCTGAAACAATTTAAACCCCATTGTGGCTGTCAGTTGTGTAAATGTTGAGCCAGTCTTCACATGGATGCTGAAGGCCTCACCTATTGTGGTGCTGTGCTGTGTCATGCAGAGGAGGGAGGCCTTGAATTATGATGGTCCTTTTAATCGCGGCACCTCGCCTAACATGGAAGATGTGGAAGAGGGGTTGAGCAGACCTAGAAAGAGGAGCATTACTGAATTCCAGCCAGAGCAGGATGTCATAACGAATTAACAGACTTTTCCCAACAATCCAGCAGCTTTTGAGGCCACATCTTTCACAGTTCACTACTGATCACCTTTATTAGATTCAATTTCACAACTGTCCTCGAATTTGCCAGTCCTGTACTATAAGCCCTGTACTACTATACTTTTGTAGTGCTGCAAACTGAATTTCTTCTCAAAATAAATGGAATAAATTTCAACGACCATTGATTATTTTTCATCCCTCACTATATCAAATTGCATTGATCGTCACAGCCAGTTTTCTGCTTGAATATATTGTTGACCTGCACAGCTCCTAACCATTCTTTCTGAGCTATGTGATGATGTGATTCTAAATGACTCATTCTCATATAAAAGTCATTTGACAATTTTTTTAAATGATTCACAGAGGGCAAACTTAAATGGAGTTCCCTCTTTTCAGACTTGAAATTAAAGCTACATGAAGCTAATGAATTGGCTTTCAACATGGAAGCTGGCCAGATTAAATCGGCTTGTAATGGAATATTTAAAGTGAATTGGTATAAATCAAATGGCTGATAACCTGATTATTGATCCCTTTAGTGTGACTGCCTAAAATTTGTTTCTCTTGCAAAATTAACTGTTCCATTTCAAACAACATTTGTTGAAGTCACTGGATATTATGACTATGATCAACAATGTGAACTGATAAAAATGTTGTTAAAATGAAATATTTTATTTCCACAAATGCAGATTTAAAATCTTAAAGAATAATCTTGTTTAAAAATATAATTTAAAAAATATTTAAACAGATAAGAATTAATGATGCTGGTCTTACGCCAAATCATATGAAATTTGCTAGCTTAATCTTAAGCAAAAAAAAAGTCAAGGAAGGTGTTATTAATCAGTAAATTAATTAAAATAGATTTCATAATCATATTGGAAGATGACTGTACTTAACATTGCAAGACCTGGAGGAAAGAATTTGTGTGTGGTATGAGACTTTTTTGACTTATGTTCGGGTAAAAACTATATAAGGTCATCTTAAATAGGCTTAAGACAGGAGAGAAAGTTGTTGAAAATCAATACAGGACCCTTAACCTTCATAATACAGAAATTGAGTGCAAAAGTAAGAAGTTTTGTTCAACCTTTATAAAATACCAGTTAATCTATAGCTGGACTATTGTGTCTAATTCTCAACACAACACTTTCCAAAGGATGTCAAGACCTTTCAGAGGTTGCAGAAGGGATTTACTGGAATGATTCCTGGGTTGAGTCATCCAGTTCTATGGAGACAGTGGAGAGGCTAATTTTGTTCTCCTTAGAGCAGAAAAGCAAATTTTCTTGAGGTGCTCAAAATCAAGAATGATTTTGATTGAGCAAGTAGTGAAACTGTTTCCAATGGCAGAAGAGTTGGTGACAAAAAGACCCAGATTGAAGGTTATTGGCAAAGATCCAGAAATGACATGAGGAAGCATAGTTATACAGCGAGTTGTAGTGATCTTGAAAGCACTGTCTGACAGGTGTTGGAAGAGATTGAATAATAACATTGAAAAGTGAAATACTTGAACAGGAAAACATTATATGGCTTTGGGAAAGCACAGGCAAGTGGGAGCAATTAGATAGTTCCATCAAAGAAGCACACTGGGCCAAATAGCCTCTTTTTGTATTGTATTCTTCTATAATTCTGTAAAGCAAAGATACTTCAATGCAATAATTGTTCATCTTGGTGGCCTGTACCACTTACAAGCTCTGACCTTTGTTTTCATTTTCAATTCTTTGTTTTCTACTGATAGCACAAGCCTGAGACATTATCCTTTTGTGGATGCCTGCTCAAAACAAATTGTGCAGAAAAATCCCAAAGCTAATTTATGGGCCAAAAGAACTTGTAAAACATTGAACATTCAAAGATGCTGAGTATCATTATAGAGGTCTGCTACTATGTTATTATCTGCCACTGAAAGATAATGGCTGATGTGTTTTCTCAATACAAAGAGGGAAGTGGAGGACAATAGATACATATAAATATATATAAATATAATTAAAGCATTTTTAGTGCTCTTTGACATTATAATCAAGAATCTCTGAGGCAAAAGCCAAGCTACGTTATGCACTGTTCTCTGAAATACTGATTAAACTAAAAGAAATTGTAAATTTGAAATTCAAATGAAATATTACAGTGAATTGTAGCATATATTAACTTGAAGTGATGGGCAGGCTGGAAATGAAGCCTATTCAACTAACTTCATGGTGATTGAGGCATGCCCATGAAATTCCACAATGGTTCTGCTTCCGCTGAGTCAGGTCAGAAAGAGACAGCAGCTTGGTTGATGCTGTGTTGCAAATAAAGAAATTGATATTTTTGGGATAAATGCTGGATTTAGAAAGGTTGGGTGGGCATTTCAAGTGTAATCCAGAAGAATTGTCCACAAAATAAACCAAAACAATCTGGGGAAGTCTGGATTCTTGCAGGCAACAGTGAAGAGAAGCAACCTTGAAAATACCTGAAAGGCTAGAGAGGGTGCTTAGTCATTTTTGGTGAGTGTGTGGATGCAAAGAGGCTAAATGAAACATGAAATAAAATGGGGATATGCATCAGGCTTATGGTTGCATAATGGTTATGTAGCTGGACCAGTAATCCTGAGACCTGGCCTTATAATTGAAATATGTGAATTTGCATATCGCCATGACAGTCTGAAGCTTTAAATTTAGTTTTTAAAAATCTGGAAATGAAAAGCTAGTGCCAGCAAAGGTAACCAGTAAATTGTAGGATTACCATAAAAATCCATTTAGTTTGTAAGTGTCCTTTGTGGAAGGAAACTACATTCCTTATCTGGTCTGGTCTATATTTTGCACCATTTTGACATCCATACAAACGTGATTGATCTTAACTCCCTTCTCAAGTGGATGAGCAAACCAGTCAGTTATATCAATCTGCTTTAGTAGTTCTCAGAACAGCTCACCCTCATAGAATACCTACAGTGTGAAAGCAGACCTTTCAGCCCATAGAGTCCACACCGACTCTCCATAGAGCCTGCCACCCAGACCCATCCTTGTACCCTATCCCTGTAACCCTGCACTTCCCACGGCTAACCCCCCACCCCCCCACTAGCCAGCACATCTCTGGAAACTATAGGCAATTTAGCATGGCCAATCCACCTGGTCTCCACATCTTTGGGCTGTGGAAGGAAACCAGAGCACCCGGAGGAAAACCACGCAGACACGGAGAGCATGTGCAAACTTCATACAGACTGTCACCTGAGGGAGGAATCAAACCCAGCACCCTGGTGCTGTGAGGCACTGAGCGACCATCTGGGTGTGGGCAAATAATGGCAGGAATGGCAGCTACCTACTGCTGCCCAAAATGTCATTGAGCAGATTATTAGAGTGTTTCAGTGATGCTCTCAAACACCCTGGAGAAAACCTACAGCATGTGACAAATATGTTGGAATTCTTTGAGGAGGTAATGAGCAAGTTAGACAAAGGAGAGCCAATGGACATGTTATATTTGGATTTCCAGAAGGCCTTTGACAAGGTGCTGCACAGGACACTGCTAAATAAGATGTGTCCAGAAAGTTAGGGGCAACGTACTGGCCTGGATCGAAGTTTGGCTGACTGGCAGAAGGCAGAGAGTGGGGTAAAGGCGTCTTTTCCAGGATGGCAGCTGGTGACTAGTGAAGTTCCTCAGGGGTTGGTCAGTGTTGGGACCATAATTAGTCATGTTATAGATTAACAAACTGGATGGAGGAACTGAGGGCATAGCTGCTAACACTGCAGGAGACACAATGATAGGTGGAGGGACAGGTAGTGTTGAGGAAGCTGGCAGGCTGCAGAAGAACTTAGACAGACTAGGAGAGTAGGCAAAGAAGTGGTAGATGGAATACAATGTGAGAAATGTGGGGTTATACACTTTGGTAGGAAGAATAAAGGTGTAGACTATTTTCTAAATGGGGAAAGCCTTCGGAAATCTGAAGCATATAGGGACTTGGGACTTATAGTTCAGAATTCTCTTAAGGTCAACATGCAGGTTCAGTTGGCAGATAGGAAGGTAAGTGCAATGTTATGATTCATTTCATGAGGACTAAAATACAAGAGTCAGGATGTTCTCCTGAGGCTGCATAAAGCTCTGGTCAGACTCCATTGGAATATTGTGAGCAGTTTTGGGGCCTCGTATCTAAGGAAGGATATGCTGGCCTTAGAGGGGGTCCGAAGGAAGTTTACAAGAATGATCCCAGGAATGAAGAGGAACAGTTGAGGACCCTGGGGTCTGTACTCGATTAAGCTGAGGCGGTTGATGAGGATCTCATTGAAACTTACAGAATACTGGGAGGCCTGGATAGAGTGGACGTGGAGAAAATGATCCTGTTAGTATGAGAGTCTAGGACCTCAGAGTGAAGGGATGACTCTTTAGAACTGACATGAGGAGGAATTTCTTCAGCCAGAAGGTGGTTAATCTGTAAAAATCACTGCCACAGAAGATTGTGGAAGCCAAGTCATTGAGTGTATTTAAGACAGAGATAGATAGGTTCTTGATTAGTAAAGGGAGAAGGTACTAGAGTGGGGCTGAGAAACATGTCAGTCATAATTGAATGATGGAGCAGACTTGATGGACCTGAATGGCCTAATTCCACTCTTACATCTTATAGTCTACAGATGTCTGCATGATTTATATAGTCCCCTGCAACCTCATCATCATGAAGGCACAAAAATTGCTACTAGGTATATGTTGGCAGCTGACAAGGAGAAAGAGAAGAGAAAGATGAGGAGGAATTTTAAGATCTCAGATGTGTGAAAGGAGGAAAGATTAAGTAAATGTTTGTAGCGAAAGTCTGAGGGAGAAAGCAGAGAAAGCATACTTCCATCATCTGCAGATTCTAACTCAGAAGTGATTATGGGATGAGGTAAATTGGATGTGAGAGGGAGGAACAGGTATGAGGATTCCTCCTTCACTTATATCCTGAACCCTGGCCACGAACTAGGACCTCAGACATGGCTGTTGCAATGATAGCAACCATGGCCTACTCATTGGGATGATACTATGCAGACACCCCTGTTACCATCCAGGTGCTGTTGCTTCAGTAGTGAGCCATCTTGACCTGCTGGGGAGAGGGAAATGAGTGTGGGGCAACAGGTTGGATATTGTCAAGAATAACTGACAGTGAACGTGTGCTATGAGGAGCCTTAGCTAGTGCTACGTGTGCAAAGGTATCATGAAGTTATAAACTTAGAATTTAAGTCATGGTTGTTAGAAATTGTTTGGAGGTGAATAAAGGGGTTTCTGGTGAATTGAGGAGAATGTGGTGCAATTGGTAGGATATGATCTTTGAAGATGCACTTACTGACATTGACCATTTATGTGCAGTCCTTGGTCTTCTCGCAGAATTCAGGTCATCAAGGCTGCATGGCTAGTATTTGCTATTTATTCCTGCTGTCTTTGCTGTACCTGTCTGGAGAGCTAGCTGGCGTCCCGAATATAGGGAACCTCAATCTTCCTGTCTACCTCATCATACTCTCTGCCATGTTGCTATATTTTTTAGTGTTCTTCTTTCTCAGATATTCTTCCGCAACCACTTCGACCATGTGCTATAGCCATTATACACCTCCTGTTTAAGAGGTGCAGGCTGGTTTTTGCTGGTACAGGTGCTAACATCTAAGTGTGCTAACATCACGCGACTTGCACTCCCTACTCAAGTGTGCAGTCGCCCAGCAGCACCAAGTTTGCATCCTGCCCACATCAGAATCAACAGGTGAAGGTTGATTGCAAATTGCAAACCCCATGCCTGTTTCTGCACTTCATCAAATTTCTTGGTAAAATTGTGCAAAATAGAGTCGTAAAGTCATAGAGCTGTGCTGCACAGAAACGGACCCTTCAGTCCAACTCATCCATGCTAACCAGATATCCTAAATTAACCTAATCCTATATGCCAGCATTTGGTCGATATCTCTCTAAACCCTTCATATTCATGTACTAATCCAGATGCCTTTTAAATGTTGAAATTGTACCAGCCTCCATCAACACATCTCATCACCTCTGGCATCTCATTCCATACACACATCACCCTCTGTGTGAAAAAGTTATCTCTTCGGTCCCTTTTAAATCTTTCCCCTCTCACCTTAAATCTAAGCCCTCCAGTTTTGGATTCCCCTACCCTGTGGAAAAGACCTTGGCTATTCATCCTAGCCATGCCCCTCATGATTTTATAAACTTCTATAAGGTCACCCCTCAGCCTCCGATGCTCCAGGGAAAATAGCTCCAGCCTATTCAGCCTGTCCCCACAGCTGGAACCCTGCAACATCTTGTAAATCTTTTCAGAACCCTTTCAAGTTTCATAATATCTTTCCTATAGCAGGGAGAATTGAACCAGTATTCCAAACATGGCCTAACCAATGTCCTGTATAGCTACAACATGACCTCCCAACCCTATACTGAATGACCAATAAAGACAAACATATTCTTCACTACAAAAAAAGAAATTGCTCGAAAAGCTCAGCAGGTTTGGCAACTTCTGTGAAAAGAAATCAGAGTTAATGTTTTGGGTCAAGTGACCCTTTATGTTCTGAGGAAGGATCATTCAACCCGAAGCATTATGTCTGATTTCTTTCCACAGGTGCTGCCAGAGCTGCTGAGCTTTTCCAGCGCTTTCGATTTTTGTCTCTGATTTACAGCATCTGCAATTCATTCAGTCTTCTTCACTACCCTGTCTAACTGTTTAAATGTTGCCATTAAGAGGGATTTACATTACCCTCTGTATGAAGTTAAAATGCAGGCGTAGATTATAATTTGAAAAGCAAATTATATGTTAAGAGGAAGGTTTGGGTACCAAAGTAAAGAAAATTGCTAGAATTGTACAGGGCTATGAAAAGATAGTACCTGTACACATTTTTGGTCAAATTACCTATGTAAGGATGTACTTACTTTACGGAGCATGCAGCAAAGATTTAATAGATTGCTTCCTGCAATGAAAATGTACATATGAAGATTTGGTGAGCAAAATGGGCCTATAGTCACTGGAATTGATAAGAATGAAAGGCGATTTCATTGAAACAAGCAATTTGAGAGGACTTGGTTGGTTAGATTTCAGAAACTGTTTCCTTGTTGGGCAGTCTTGAACACAGGAAGCACAGTCTCAGGATAAGAGCATTTAGAACTGAGATGAGGAGAAATTTCTTCACTCAGAAAGTTGTAAGTCTTCAGAAGGCTGTGGACGCTCAGTAATTGGGTACATTCAAAGTTGAAATGTGATAGCTTTTTGAACGTTAAATTAATCAAGTGACATTCAAATTAGACAAGAAGACAGAATTTAGATTTGTGTTAATTTTATTGAAGGACGGTGCTGCCTAAAGGGGCCATATTGTTCCTACTTCCAAAGTTGGAGATGTCCTGTAGTATATCCCAGTTAGCATGTTTTATCCCTTCTGTTCTAACACAATTCAGTATTCTGTAAAACTATATTTTTTGAATTTATGTTTGATTATGGACCAAATTAGGGATAGGATTATTTTACAATAAAAGAGAGAGTAAGAAATTGCTGTACTCTTAAATAAAATGTTAGTGAAATTAATTTGGGTCCTGTTAACACTGCTGCTTTCCAAGATCTTGTAAGAGGAGATGACATGGCACAACGGCATATGATGGCATGGCAAAGAAAGTGAGAGTTGGCTGCAAACAGTTTGCTGATTGGTTTGTGAAAATGGGGCCAGTTATGGATGCCAAAAGTCTTTTGGATGTGCATAATCGGCGGAGAATCCTTCAGACCTCTGGAAGGGGAGGGGAGCTGGTGTGTGTGTGCGTGTGTGTGTGTGTGTGTGTGTGTGTGTGTGCGTCTTCAATAAAATTCCTGCAATTGAAGAAAGCAGGATGTTGACTGCCACCAGCTGTTGCTTGTAACCAACAAGTCTGAGATTTTAGAATTTGTGATCCAGTCTCTCTGTGCTTCCTGTGAAGAATTGAAAGAACCTGGAGGAAAAGCTTAGAGAGCTAAAGGACTGGGAAACAAAATGAGCCCCTCCAATGAATCCTGAGGCCTGATGCCATTGAACAGTTTCCCCATCATTTTATTTCCCTCCATCCCTGACACCAATGTTTTCTTTTTGCCTGTCTGTGTTTGTCTTATGTGTTTAAGGATTTTTTAGAAGAGGGGTTGGGATTTAACAAGTAGAGCTATATGTTAACAGTTCATGTATTTACCTGTAGTTAGAACCCACTTATTTGTAATAAATTGTAGTTCCTGTTATGTCCAGAATTGGTTGGAATCTTCTGTTAACTTGAGTGTATCAGAAAGGTAAACTGGGATTTTGCATACTTTGATAAAATATTCAACTTCCATGACGACTCTTGGAATAGAGTGGTTTGATTTCCAACACGAGGTATGACATTAGTTGCATTCCCTTTCCCATTATTTTTTGTGCAGTTATCCCACTTCTTGCTTTCTCAGACATCCTCATGTTGTATCCTGCAATATTTGCCTGTCCTATCAGTTTTGGTTGTAACTATTACCTTCAGTTTCCTACTATGGATTGTTAGTGGCATTTTCACCTGCTGATTAGCTCATTTGGTTGGACAGAATGATGCAAACAGGCTGAGTTCATTGTGAAGACCGTGCTTTCTCAACTTTACTGAAAGTGTGGTGATCCTCAGATTAAACTCACCACCAATTGTTTCTCACTAATGAGAGAGTAACCTTTGAGACTATGGTAACTTTCACTCTCGATGCTATGCGGGCAGTTTGATTTGACTTTAACCATGTTTCCTTTTGTTTATTTTTTTAATTGTTCATTTTGTACTTTTTCTTATTATTGTGTTTGCTTCCTGGTGGTTTACGTTACTGTTAGAGCTGTACAGCACAGGAAAGGGCCCTTTGGCCCACGGTGATAATCTTAGTAATTTTTCTTTCACCTTCAGACTGATGCTATTTTTATCAGACACCCATGTACATCTCTATCTTATGAATTTCAAGTCCTGGTGACAGCCCAAATGAAACTTTTTGCTAAAGCCCATCCCTCTGAAATGAAGGTTCTCCTTCCCGATGTTTCAGCTTCGCTTTGATCTTTCTAATCTGTCTGTCTCTTCTAATGTGGAGGTGCCTCAGGCAGTAGTGCCGTCTGCTTTGTTCAGTTTGTTCCGAACATCTGATATTTCTTCAGTCTTTATTTTGCCCTAAATTCTTGGTCCCGAAATGGACTTGTGCCTCCCCTTCCCTTTCCAAGTCCCTCCACCCACTATTTGCTGGGGGATATTTTTTAGCTTTAGAGCTGGTCTATCAGCTATGGCTGCAGAGAATGCTCTTTGTCCTTGTGATAACTGATTCCCAAGATCATAATTTTCTGTTGTCTTTCACTATCTTCTCTCTCCCCTCCTCGCCCTTCTTGTTCCACTGGGACCTGGTGAGTATTATGGCTGCCCCTGTTATAAAAAACCGATAGATCTGGTGAAGACAAGATTGAGCAGTCTATAATTCTGAAAGAAAAGGGGAAAATGCTGGAAATCGGCAGCAGGTCTGTCGGTGTTGTTAAAACAAAACAGACAGGTTCATCGATGGCTTGAGTCTGTAACCTTTCCAATAACTACCAGAAGTGTTTAATCATCAATGAATTGACTTTCTCTTTCAAGGTGTGATGGATCTACTGTCCACTTCCAGCATGCCCTTTATGTTAGATTTTCCAGTTAATCTGAGACATTACTCTACAGCTGGAAAAAGCTGCTATTGTAAATCAGGCTCAACACTGCAGTTCTCATTTTTGTACTTGGCAGCATAATCACCGACATCCAACAACTGGCAAAAGAGAGAAACCAAGGTTATAAGTTTATACCTGCTCCTGTGAAGTAGTTCAGCATGAGAACAAAAATAAATGAAATATTGACTGAATTTTTTGTCTCATACCTCAATTAATATTTTAGTGCTGAAACTTTTGTATCTGAAAGGCCACTTTCTTTTCATCTTTTGTTGCTTTATGTGTCCCACGTGTTCACGTGAGCATTGGCACATAATAATTAGTCTCGGCAGGGAGTTTCTTTGAAGATATAATGGCTATTTTGCAATCTTTTCTTTGAAACCATTTACAAAGCAATCTGAAGATTTGATTCCCACATAGGGGTGGTAGTTAGTCTTTAATAATCATCCTTCACCACAGGAGTTTGCAATAGCTGTAGATGATTGCCATCAGTACAACATTTAGCAAAGCCATGCAGCAATTTGGTAATATTGAAGTTCACAACACATTCTTATCAACTTTTAATTTTCCTAATCCATTCTGCGGTGTCATTCCGAGGTATAAGTCAGGAATACAATCACTGTGGTTTTGCAGAATAACTTAACTACATGAATAGACTTGTTTGATTAAATTCATGTTTAAAACTATTTTTAATTTTTACGGATTTCTTTGCCCTGTTTCCACGTAGCATAGGAGTATTAGCAATTTTGTGTCTGTTCTGAGAGATTATTCAGAATCTGTCAGAAATGGCATCCCGGGATGTGAGAGGGAGGAACCAGGAAACAGGAATTGCACGTTTAGCCCCCTGTTCGATTAGACTGTGTCTGATTTGTAAGAAAATGCCCAGGATGCATTTGCAATTCGACCCTGTAGGGGGAGTTAGACAGGGCAGGGGTGCAGGAATTGGTCCTGTCTTTCTGGGACAATGCGTAGCAGTGCTGGAGGATGAAAAGCTGGGGTACAGGAATCACCAGATTCTTGAAGGTGGCTTCCTGGACATTTGTATAGAGTTGTACAGAACCAGTTTCGGGTTGTATGGCCTCCTTCCCTGAGGAATGGTCACTGGATCCAAAACATTAGCTCTGATTTCTCTCCACAAATGCTGCCAGACCTGCTGAGCTTTTCCAGTAGTTTCTGTTTTCGTTCCTGATTTAGAGCATCCACAGTTATTTCAGTTTGTATAGAAGAAGAGAGTGAATGAAGGGTGAAAAGCCGGGGGGTATGGTCATGAGATGTGAGATTTGTACCTCATGGCAGGTAGCAGTGGACGAAATGGGATTTGGAAAGGTGGATCCAAATGAAAGCAAAAGACTGTGGGTGCTGGAGTTCTGAAATAAAAAGAGAAATTGCTGGAGAAACTCTTCAGGTCTGGCAGCATCTGTGAAGAGAAAAACAGAACTAACATTTGCAACCAAGAGTCATATTGATCTCCAGGACTTCCTGTTTTTATTTAAGGAGGTGTCAATCTAAATATTCTCAATGGAGTTGGATACAGTGGCCTCAGGGAGTGCCATCACTTATAATGCATGGCACCATTGTCTTCAAAGGGCTCAGTGACACCCCTCTAGGTATCTACTGTTCCCTGCACTTCTGTCCCTTGAGAGAGAGAGAGAGGGAGAGAGCATGTTGCATTGTGCTTGGGTGATGTGTTTGCCACAGTAAGATAGCTGAAGGTACATGGAAGTTAGACCATAAGACATTGGAGTGGAAGTAAGGCCATTCAGCCCATCGAGTCCACTCCACCATTTAATCATGGCTGATGGGCATTTCAACTCCACTTACCCGGACTCTCCCCATAGCCCTTGATTCCTTGCGAGATCAAGAATTTATCAATCTCTGCCTTGAAGACATTCAACGTCCTGGCCTCCACTGCGCTCCGTGGCAATGAATTCCACAGGCCCACCACTCTCTGGCTGAAGAAATGTCTCCTCATTTCCGTTCTAAATTGACCCCCTCTAATTCTAAGGCTGTGCCCATGGGTCCTAGTATCCCCACCTAATGGAAACAACTTCCCAGTGTCCACCCTTTCTAAGCCATGCATTATCTTGCAAGTTTCTATTAGATCTCCCCTCAACCTTCTAAACTCTAATGAATACAATCCCAGGATCCTCAGCCGTTCATCGTATGTTAGGCCTACCATTCCAGGGATCATCCATGTGAATCTCCGCTGGACACGCTCCAGTGCCAGTATATCCTTCCTGAGGTGTGGGGCCCAAAATTGGACACAGTATTCTAAATGGGGCCTAACAAGAGCTTTATAAAGTCTCAGAAGCACATCACTGCTTTTATATTCCAACCCTCTTGAGATAAATGACAACATTCCATTCGCTTTCTTAATCACAGACTCAACCTGCACGTTAACCTTTAGAGAATCCTGGACTAGCACTCCCAGATCCCTTTGTACTTCAGCTTTATGAATTTTCTCACCGTTCAGAAAATAGTCCATGCCTGTATTCTTTTTACCAAGGTGCAAGACCTCACATTTGCTCATGTTGAATTTCAGCAGCCATTTCCTGGACCACTCTCCTAAACTGTCTAAATCATTCTGCAGCCTCCCCACCTCCTCCTTACTACCTGCCTGTCCACCCAACTTCATATCATCGGCAAACATCGCCAGAATGCCCCCAGTCCCTTCATCCAGATCATTAATATATAAAGTGAACAGTTGCGGCCCCAACACTGAACCCTGAGGGACACCACTTGTCACCGGTTGCCATTCCGAAAAAGAGCCTTTTATCCCAACTCTCTGCCTTCTGTCAGACAGCCAATCCTCAATCCATGCCAGTAACTCACCTCTAACACCATGGGCCCTCATCTTACTCAGCAGCCTCCATGAAGCACCTTATCAAAGGCCTTTTGGAAGTCTAGATAGATAACATAAGTTGCGAGAAGGTGTGTGATCTGGAAGCATTGGTGACTTTGTGAGGGTTGAGGTAGAGCACCTGAATGTTAGGCCTGAATTCTGACCATTTACTGGTGATTATAGAACATAGAACATAGAACAGTACGGCACAGTACAGGCCTTTCGGCTCACGATGTTGTGCCGACATATTATCCTACTAAGATCAATCTACCCTGCATACCCGACATTTTACTATCCTCCATGTGCCTACCCAAGAGTTGCTTAAAAGTCTGTAAAGTATCTGACTCCACTAGCACTGCCGGCAGCGCATTCCACACGCCCATCACTCTCTGTGTAAAGAACCTACTTCTGACATCTCCCCTATACCTTCCTCCAGTCACCTTAAAGTTACGCCCACTCGTAATAGACATTTCCGTCCTGGGAAAAAGTCTCTGACTATCCACTCTATCTATGCCTCTCATCATCTTGTAACCTCTATCGAGTCACCTCTCATCCTTCTTCGCTCCAAAAAAAGCCCTAGCCCCCTCAACCATTCCTCATAAGACCTGCTCTCCAGTCCAGGCAGCATCCTGGTAAATCTCCTCTACACCCTCTCTAAAGCGTCCACATCTTTCCTATAAAGAGGTGACCAGAAATGAATGCAAGTGTGGTCTAACCAGAGTTTTATAGAGCTGCAGCATAACCTCACGGCTCTTAAACTCAATTCCCCTGCCAATGAAAGCCAACACACTATACAATTTCTTTACAACCCTATCAACTTTGGTAGCAACTTTGAGGGATCTATGGATGTGGACTCCAAGCTCCTTCTGTTTCTTCACATTGCCAAGAATCCTGCCATTAACCCTGTATTCTGCATTTAAATTCGACCTTCCAAAATGAATCACTTCACACTTTTCTGGGTTGAATTCCACCTGCCACTTCTTTGCCCAGCTCTGCATCCTGTCAATGTCCCGTTGCAACCTACAACAGCCCTCCACGCTGTCCACAACTCCACCAACCTTCATGTCATCGGCAAACTTACTAACCCACCATTCCACTTCCTCATCCAAGTCATTTATAAAGATCACAAAGAGCAGAGATCCCAGAACAGATCCTTGCGAAACACCACTGGACACTAAGCTCCAGGCTGAATACTTTCCATCTACTACCACCTTCTGTCTTCTATTGGACGGCCAGCTTTGTACCCGGACAGCCAAATTTCCCTGAATCCCATGCCTCCTTACTTTTTGAATGAGCCTACCATGGGGAACCTTACCAAATGCCTTGCTAAAATCCATATACATCACATCCACTGCTCTACCTTCATTGATGTGTTTTGTCACATCCTCAAAGAATTCAATAAGGCTTGTGAGGCATGTGATTGGTAGCATTGTGGTACACTGAACGATGTGAGAAGCTGACAGACAGGAGAAGGAGCCTCTTCCAATTAAAACTCGGAATGACATGAACTGGTCTAAAGTTTTGTATACCTGAAAACAGAACTTCAATCTGGACAAGTATGTTCAGTTCTATGTTTTGCTGGTATTTCCCTCTACCCTTTCAAGATGCATTCACTGACCAGCAGTGTGAAGTCACTGGGTGATTTTGACCTGGGAGAAGGCTGGTGAACGTGCGCACAGAGATACTCGGTGCATTGGCAGCCTTGCCACAAAACTGCTGTCTCTACCAAGGAGCATGGAGAAGCCTGGCTCCAACCTGGCACAAGGCTTTCATGCAGAACCGAGAGCCCATCCTATCCAGCATGGACATGGGATTAACTTTACTTCAGCACTTGCAGGTTCAAGGTGTTCATTGCAACACAGGCAGAAACTACAGTGGAAGTTCATCTGATATCATGAGTTTGAACATTGTTGGTGTGCAGGGTCAGACTGCTGCCATCATTTCAGTGCTTGATGTAAAATCCAGTGGTCTTGTTATTGCTTTCCCATTGGCCAAACCAAACTACTATCACCCATGCTGCAGTCCAAACTCCAATCATTAAAACTGAGAATTGCTTAAGGTCTTTCTCCAAGGCCATCTGCAATCTCCACTGAAAGCATGCAGCAGTGATTGACTTGGCACGGCAGAGGAGAACTACAGACAAAGGCAATACAAGATAATCACTAAGGGACTGCGCAAAGAGAATAGTTCAATTTTGTATTATTGTAATGTTGTTGGATAAAATTGTGGAGATTTTTGATGTTGTCTTTCATTTTAGAATTTGGTCAAGAGGACATTGTGATGGACATAACAGAGAGACTGAAGGGCGGAGAAATGTGCAGAAATGTTGATGTCGAGATTAGATTGCAGGAGAATTGGAGTCTGTGTAACTAGTTATAGACAGTCCAATTGGAGCTCTTTTTTCTCTCTCACCCTCCTCATTTGGTTCATCCTTCTCCTCCTCTTTATACTCAAACCAAGGTGCCCTTTGAAGTCCTAGCAGCAAGGGCTGAACCCTCGTAAGACCCAGGTTATAGGGGATGGAGTGCAGAACCACAAACCTGGAGACAGACTCTGGCAAGTACTGAAAAGCTGCCTTCACTGAGCAGTCTAGGCTATGGAAGCACTGCTGCAAAATGCCAATATTTTGCTCCACAATCACAGCATGCCTTCCATTGTCAGCTTACTGTCTATGCAAGGTTGGGAATAGAAAGGAACCATGAGTTCTTGCGATCACGACACAACTGCCCTTGAAGGCCCTTTGTGGATCTGGCCTTCTGTCTCTTCCTCTGGGAATGTATGTCTTCCCCCTCTCTTGTGCCTAAATCAATGCTGGATGTTCTGCCCAGTTTTGTTCCTTTAGTTAGACTTCAGAGCAGCTTGTTATAACGGAGTGGCTTGCTCAGCCATTTCAGATGGCATTTAAGAGTCAACTGCATTTCTGTGTGTCTGAAGTCACACATAGACTAGACCAGGTAAGGATGGCAGACTTCCTTCCCTACAGGTCGTGAATGAACCAGATGGATTTTTATGACAATTAACATTGGTTACGTGGTCATCTATAGGCTAGCTTTTTAAAATTCCAGATACTTATTTAATTCAAATTTTACCATCTGCCACAGTGGGATTCAAACCCTTGTCCTGAGAACAGCAGCCTGCATTCTCAGTTAACAGTGTAGTGCTTTTACCGTTATGCCACTGCCTCCTGCTAGTTAATAGCCTGATACACGACATCGGAGTTGCTTGATAGCTTCTTATGAAACCTCAGGCTAGACCTAAGAGTAAAGAGTAGCAGTGGCCTAGTGTAATTGTAACTGGGCTAGTAATCCAGGGTCCCAGCTGATATTCAATAAAAATGTGGAATTAAAAATCTGGCCTAATAGTGAACGTTAACCAAAGTCAATTGTTGTAAAAACATAGCTGGTTCACTAATGTCCTCAAGGAAGAAAATCTGCTGCCCTTACCTGGTCTGGTCTACATGTGACTCCAGACCCATGGCGATCTTAACTGCTCTCCATGTAATGAGGAATGGGCAAAAATGTTGGCCCTGCCAGAAATGCTGACATCCCATGAATCAAAAAAATCCATGTAACTGTTTTGCTGCATGAAACTTAACACTTCAAAACCTGACATGCAACTGGTTACCTTCACCCAGGAACAGTAATTTACCTTCTAATGGGCGAAATTGACTAGCTTGTGATGTCAGTTAACCCTTTCAGGTACTAACTGTCTTATGTAACTATACCTTTAAATAACAAAGGTGAAGATGGCTTCAGCATCACTGAATATATGTTCAGTTAGATTGTGCAAGACAGGGCACTAAAAAGACACAGCAAGATCCAAAATGGTATGTTAAGTGTCATATTGGCCTTAGACATTGCTTGATGCCACAATTTTCCCACTTAGCCATGCTGCTGGCCCATGTGTGACACATCTGCCCAAACACCA
Organism: Ginglymostoma cirratum; assembly: GCA_024137785.1. Classification (NCBI taxonomy): domain Eukaryota; kingdom Metazoa; phylum Chordata; class Chondrichthyes; order Orectolobiformes; family Ginglymostomatidae; genus Ginglymostoma; species Ginglymostoma cirratum. The sequence goes on from JAHRHZ010000014.1 coordinate 31,273,557, forward strand.
TTGCATTCATGGCAGGCATGTCAGAAGTGGCTGGAAGCAGACATGCCAATATCCCAGGATTTCTCGGCTCATGGAGGTGAATTTCATGGCCTCAGAGGTCAGGTCTTGACAATTACAGAAAATGTGACAGTGCAGAGTAAATCGGGGTTTCAGTCAGGTCTGTTCAGCATTCCATGGTGTAGGCAGTGTAACCAGCACATCTAAAGAGGGCTGTTGGTGGTTACCATCGGAAATGGATCTTTTAAAATATCAACTTTAATCAGAAGATTGGAAGAACAGGAATGAGCTGCTGTCACCCTATATCAAGTCACCCGCCTATTCTCCATTCCCATCGCTGTCAGTCTAAATCAGATCCTAGCCTGGAGATACTGGCAATGCAGCACAATGTGATGTGGCATGGTGGCTCAGTGGTTAGCACTGCTGCCTCATAGTGCTAGAAACCTGGGTTTGATTCCACCCCCAGGCAACTGTCTGTGTGGAATTTGCACATTCTCTCCATGTCTGTGTGGGTTTTGTCCGGGTGCTCCGGTTTCCTCCCACTGTCACAAAGATGTGCAGGCTAGGTGGATTGGCCATGCTAAATTGCCCATAGTGTTCAGGGATGTGTAGATTAGGTGAGCCAAATTTTTGAGCCTTGAATCTATGAGAGAGATTTGCGGCGAGATATTAAGCTGAGGTCTTGTCTTCCATCCCAGCTGACATAAATGATCCCAGGGCACTAACTGAAGAAGAGCAGGAAAATTCTCCTCCTATCCTGGCCAACGTTTTTCCTCAAGCAGCATCACTAACATAGTGGTGAAATGAGTCATCAGTCCTCTCAAACATTGAGCAAATTTGTCTTATCATTCAGCCTGCAAATACTTAAATGAAAACCAAAATATTATACTTTCCAATAACATAGCAATTCAAATGATCTCTCTAAAACAAATTAAAGTTTAGCGTGTGAAGTTTATAGGAATCATATTGAAAACATAAGGAAAATGTTTGTAAGAATTTCCAAAATTTAGTTTTGATAACCAGAAGATAACTGCTTCCCACTTTCATTATTAGTCTGCGTGAATTACCACATTGTCATAACATTTATGAATTATTTCTTGGTTAATAATTGCACTTTGCATTTATTATTTCCTAGACAAATGAGAGAATCATACTCAAATAGATGAATGGCCAGTCCTTCTCCACAGTAAGCAAAATTATTTCTGACAGATAACCAATATCAAGAAAGACAGAGCACATAGGATCTAAAAATCAAAGTCTGTAAAATTCCACTGATGAATTACATACCTGAATTTTTTTTGTCATGGTTGAATGGAACAGGACATGTTGATTTTGTGCTGTTACAATGATCAGCGGTTCTATGTCAGGCATTCTGTTTGAACATGTAAATGTGTTTATTCTAATATCATGAAAGGTGCTCAACCATGAAAGTAGTTTCAGAAGGCAAGCGTTTGCAATGCTGTGGTCAAATAAGTTAATTTAAGATGTATTAGATAAGCCCTAAGATTAAATAAATGACATCTTCTGCATTCCTTTCTACTTGTGGTTTTAATTCAGCTTAGCTCCCTTATTTTGATATGAGGCAGAATCTGCAAAATGTGTTACTTAGTTAATGCTGCTTTGGCCCTTGTTGGTGATAATTTTCATTTATTATCTTTATTGTAACTGTATTTGTCAAATTTGACCCTGGTGTTTTGCAGGATGTTTGTTTTAGTGTGAACATAAATTACTATCTACTATAAACGAATCATTAAATTCTCATTGAACACAGTGTAAAAAATGGGGAAGGGAATGAACCAGTATAAAATGCTGATTATTGTTTTCATACTTTACTTTTAGCGCTATCAAAAGAAAATATATTGTCAATGCTTTTCATCTTGTACTCATCAGAATAATTTGCAAGAAATATCAATGAAGAGGGAAAAGAACATTTGTACTGTATGAGATTAGAATGCTGATTGGTTGACAGGTAGACTCTGATTGGTAGAATATTGCCATGGAGAATGTACCAGTTAAATTCACCTTTGAAATTTGATGAGGAGATAGACAGTGGTGAATCTGTGGAACTCATTTCCACAAGGCTGTGGAGGCCAAGTTATTGAGTGTACTTAGGACATATTTGGATAGGTTCTTGATTAGTAAGGGATCAAAGGTTATGGGAGAAGACAAGAGAATGAGGTTGTGGAATATATCAGCCGTGATTGAATGGAGGAGCAGACCTGATGGGCTGAAAGGCCTAATCCTGCTCCTATATCTTATGGTCTAAATTAAACTGTTAAAGTGACAGTTCCTTGACGTTCTGGTGGAGAAGTTGGCAAGGAGCTTCTTTATGGCAAACCAACTTCTCTGGTCAATATATACTTTGGGATTCCTAGTCTTAAAACTTGCACTGCTTAAAGCCAGTTGGTAGCTCTCGAAGGAGAGGTTCTGGGAGTTGATCGATAACAGCATTCTCCAGACATTGGGACATGGAGGCCCCTGACAAGGAGATCATGGGGATATCTCTATGTTATTGTCTTGATTCAGGTGTCTGTTGCTCAAAATGTTTGGCGTACATACTGTAGCAGTGTGACAGCAATGGACAGGATCCTCTCCCCTCCAACACTCAACCCCAACAGTAAGTGAGAAAGGCAGAGTTGCATAATGGATAATGGTGTTATTGTTCAAGCTGTGAAGTGAGCTGCTCCTTGTTCAGGCTATGGAAGGTGAGTGGTACTTTGGCAGTTGGGTTGAATCTTTCCGGTCTCTACAATGTTATTAATGTCTCACAGCTTTCAGTAGGGTTGATATGTAATGTTGAATGATGTAATTAAGAGTGCCTAGGGCCAGGATGTTTAGTGACAAGGGCGGTTGAGGCATGACGTCTACATACAGTATTTTGTGATAATAGACATCCTTCACCTGTACCTTGTGGGTGTCTGTTTAATGCTATTACCGTTTGAAGGGCCAAACATCGCACCAAAGTAGAGCCTCACCCTCAGAGAATAAAACACTTACTCCACCACAGGTCATGCTTTACAGAACGTGACACAGACTCAGCCTCCTAGTCTTGCTGACACCATAAACCTCCATGTTCCTTTCTGGCTTGCTATCTCTATCAACCTCTATCTGCTTTGATCTTCCACACATTCCCATCCAACCTGCCCAAGCAGCTGAATGACTGTGTCCACGCTCCTGGACTGATTTTAGAGACTAATACAAGAAGGCAGCTCACCACCGGCTTCTCAAGGGAAACTAGGATGGACAATAATTACTTATCAGCCAGCGATGTGAGTGAATGTAAAAAAAGGCTCCCCGTGACCTACTATGTTAGAAGCCCCTGAGTGAAGGCTGTCTTCCTTGACTTGACTGAGCACTACTCTCCTTAGACCTTGCCACACAGCCATTTCATTGAAGCGCATGCAACGTGTCAGTCATACCAGCCGTTGACACATAGTCTAGGTGTACCATTGACATAGCATGGTGCCATACAACATCACGTTCACCCATTTGAATGATCGTTGCTGACAACCATGACAAGCTGTTTAGCTTTCAGTCTGTGCTAAAAGGCAAGGCAAAACCAAAGTACTGTGTGCCGGTAAATTCTGAATGAGATGCCATTGCCTACATCATTCATGGGCTGGGAAAATTCACCTCAATGTCCTGAGGGGCAGGATTGTGATGATCTTAAACTCTGCAGAGAAATAAATCCATGTGATCCAAAACACTAAGTCAATAAAAAAAAGTGACAGTTTTCAGACCTGTGCACAAAAGGGAGGCACCTGGTTGTTTTTGGACATAGACACAACCACAGACGTATACAGAGACAAAAACAGCTGCTGATATGAAGAGCAGAGAAAAGGATTGCTTCTGTGTTACTCACCAAGCAGCATTTTGGTGAGGACTAGCTTTCTCTTCAAAGATATAGGAAATGTGACAATTTAAGGAACAAGGAACTGCCAGTGTGGGCCTTGATGCTGGAAGTTAGTTTGGGGATACTCAGAAGTGGTGTGAAATAATTATTAAAGAACAATGGAAGACAGAACCTGGTGACAGGGAGAAAGATGCCTCATGAAAATCTGGGAGGAGTTAGAACATAAGCTTTAGGGCTTCTTATCCCCTGTCAGTGTGGCATAAAGAAGTTGTCACAAATATATTGGATGTGGTAGCTGATGTTTTTAGTTCGCTGTTTTTCAATTTATGACGGATGTTGATTTTAGGTTCTTTGTAATTGTAAAAATGTCTTTCAGCATGAAATCTTGTCCTTTGGTCTTTTGTATTGTTTGCTAGGAATATCAGTTTTTTAAAACGAATTATTGGTCTCTAAGGGTATTATGATAGCTTCAGATCTCCTTCTTTTACCATTGGCTTCAAGTTAGGTCCCTAGTTAGCACTGGACCTGTCCAGCAGCAAATGGTGTCACATTTCAAAGGTACAGCTGATTTGTCAAACACTAGCCAATGATTTTAGTCTGTTTCAGAATTCAGGAGATCGGGGTTCAATCGTATTGGAGTGGCGAGATATTTCCAAGATATCATTTTGGGAAATTTAGATAGCAGAAAGACTGCACTCTTCAGCACCTTAGGGTTAAATGTCAATGTTAAGATGGTGCTCTCTTTTTTTTATCTGGTAACAGGTTCTGCAGATGTCATGCACAGTGATGAGTCTCCTTATCCCTTTTTATTATCAGTAGCTCTCTCCTCTGGACACGATGCTGTGAAAATTGGATGCTTCAATCCCAAATACTTCATGCAGCCACATGTTTGTTTTGCCATTTCTGCAAGCAACTGCAGTTTCTCTCATTCTTCAACTCATAGAATTTCAACAACAAAACCAGAGGTTCCTGGAAAAGCTCAGCAGGTCTGGCAAAATCAAAGTTAACGTTTCGGATCCAGTGACCCTTCTTCAGAACTGGGTCTGAGGAAGAGTCACTGGTTCTGAGGCATGGTCACCGGATACGAAACGTTAACTTGATTTTTTTCTTCACAGACGCTGCCAGGCCTGCTGAGCTTTTCCAGCAACTTCTGTTTTTGTTCCTGATTTCCAGCATCTGCAGTCCTTTTGGTTTTTATTTCATAGAATTACAATTTGGCCTCCATTGTTCTAAGTGTTTCATTTCGTTTATGTTTGATGTTTCCATCCTCTCTGTATAGCAATGTGTGAAATTAATTTAGAGGCTGGGGAAAAACAAAATAAATATTACTCCTCTAAATAGTTCCTGTGCTCATGTACTTGTGTGTATATTCCCTTCATTTATACTTGATAGTCAGAAATTCTGGCTACTGTATTGAACTGGCTGTCTGTCACCGATGGATAATTTACAGCAGCTGGAATATAAATTTTGGAGTAGTCAGTGCACTTCTTTTTAGGGCTGTTTTTGTCATCAGTGTGATTTCAGATCCACTGGGTGAATTTTAACACTGAGATTGGGTGTATTAGGAACTAATGGATGGTCTTAAAAAATCTGTTGAAACAGGGTTAACAGTTCATATTTGATTTGAAACATTAACTCTGTTTCACTTACACAGGTGCTGCCAGACCTGCTGAATTTATTCCGTACTTTCTGTCTTTATTTCAGATTCCCAACATCCACAGTACTTTACTTTAATGTCTGTTTAGGGGAGACATGTTTAGATGCCAGTGAGAAACCAAAATTGAGGATTTCCTAGCTGGATGTGAGTAATACTAAACTATGCAATTAACATTCTTGGGAGATGTTAATGAGCCAATGAATTGTTTTGGTAAAAATTCTGCTTGAGCAGAATGGATTTCCCAGGACTTGGGAAAGGCACCAGGATTACAAAGGTGAGTTTGAGCAGCTGTTCAGGTGGGTATTTAAATGCCATGGTCCCATTTAAATAAAATTTCACTTATTACAGCTACTCTTTCAGCTTCCCCCGTCAAATATTTTGCAGGGAATTCTTCTGCAGATGATAAGAGACAGAGGAGGAGGCAGACTCTGTCTCTTATGATCTGCACCCACTCTAGTCCTTTACCCTGTCAGCGATGCAAGATAATAGTCTGCCCTGATATTCTGATGATTCACTGAATATGAAGCGTAGCAAATGAAATCTATTGGCCACCAGTCCTCCAGATGCTCATCCACCTTTTATACATCAGCCCAATGGATTCCAGCTGATGTCAACATTCCTGATGAAACAAATGAAGGGGCAAGTTGGTCTTCCGTATGAAATAATGAGCGAGATGTAAAAAGTGGTGAAATTCATTCAATTTTATGTGGCATTATTTAAAACAAACTTTAAAAACACAGTATTATATTCAACACCTCTGTGTGTACTGAATTACAATTTCTTTCACTTATTCCTACTTCTCATATATCATGTATCCTGTGTGTTATCAGCAACGGTAGATACAGGCTGCTCAGATTCCTGCCCGAATGCTGATACATTTTTGGCCTATGACCTTTAGGTTTCCGAGCAGTTGAGGATCCTACAAAAGAGTGCTCCATCTGTTGAGCAAGATGAGATAGCATGGACGCACTGACTGGGGACAGGCAGCAGGTCAGATTTGGGTATTCTTTGACTGGAGATCATATGCTCACATCTTTTTTCGCCAACATCTTGTTCTGAAGCAGTGCTGCATCATGCCTGTCATTTCTTTTTCAGACCAAACAAGTGAAGTTCCGTAGGTCTGGCAGCATCTGTGAAGGAGAAAACGGAGTTATTGTTTCGGGTCCAGTGAGACGTCCTCAGAACTGTGGAAGAACAGAACAGTTCTGAGGACGAATCAGTGGACCTGAAACGTTAACTCTGTTTTCTCCTTCACAGATGCTGCCAGACCTGCTGAGAAGATAGAATGGGCTCTGCTGAGGAATTATCCTCATGGTCATCCTGAGACATCAGCTACATCTGTGAAGACCCTAGGAGACAAAGCAAAAAGATCTGAATCAGTTCTGGCAAAGTCATAATCTTGAAGAGTATCAAATACAATCTTTCAGAGTTCAGTCATTGATGAAATGAAGTTAACGTATGCATGGCTGAGATACTTGTAATTCTGTCATCAGCTATCTGGGAGTTTCCCCTCTTTCTGTCCTGGATGGAGGGAGATGCAACTATGAAATTTACTTCCAGAATATCCTCTTCTATCAGCTATGTTGCTGGTCCAATCCACTTCTGATCCTGACCCACTCTCTTTCATTTTGCACTTCCTTCTTCAACAAGGATCAGAATATGAGCATGTAAAAGAGTGAAGATGCGGTATTCAGCTGATGGATGCAGGGTCTATGAGAATGTGTATCAGACATATCTATCACATTGTGTAAAAACTGTTAACGTTAGATGGATAAATGGGGAGGTGATAAATGGGAATATGAATGCTGCCAAAATTTGGGGCTGATGTGATTCTAAGGAGAACAAGCATTAAGACAGAAGGGAAAAGTAGTCTAAAAGCACAGGATGTAGTTCAGTCGTACTCACTTTTTCTGTCCAGATTAGGTCGTTGAAGTGTTTTCTATATTGATCTGGGCATAAAATACTGCTGCTTACCTCCTCAGTCCATCTAGCTGTGTCCTCTTAGTGGCAGCAGCAGGGTTCCTTCTTCCATTGTTAGGGAGAAGCATCTTCCTTTTCTTCCTGGGTGCATGTACTGTATTTCCAGAGGCTTTGGTGCTGTTTTTGCTCTACATTCGCTACTCATCCCGAACATCTCCAATTTACATTTATAGGTCCTCTCTTTATATATAGCTGAGATCATATTATGTTGGCTCTATATCAAGCACACAGATTGGAGGCATGAAACCTGGAAGTCAAAATTAATGGGTAGAATTGAGTTAAACTGCAGTTTCTATTAAGGAGCAGTGGAATACAAATACAAATTTGTAAAAGATTAGGTGGACCCATGTAAATATATCTTGAATAAAAAGGTTAATTCTGCTTTCTCTCTGCAGATGCTGTCAGATCTGCTGAGTTTCTCCAGCAATTTCTGTTTTTGTTTCAGATTTCCAGCATCAGCAGTTCTTTGTTCCTTTAAAAAATGTACCTTGAACTTAAAGAACAGGCATTTGGTAAAGAAAAGGCAATGGGTACAATAGCAACACTGTTGCTCGGAGCTCAGATGGAGTTACTCAATCCAGAGTTTGCTCAGAGAGCGGTTATATGGCCCAGGTTGTGGTTGGGATATGATTCTGCGTTTTTGAACTCAGTGAAAGAGAACTTGAGACCTGCTTCAGAAGGAGGAAGATATTACTCCCTCTTTGCAATTCTTCCAACGAAGTATGTGAGCTGAAAACCACAAGATCTTTTACAAAATCTTCACAGGAAGAGTAGTTGAAGATGGATAATTCAGAAAAACATCTGAAACTGTTTTGTTTTCCATAATGGGTCAGATAGCTCCTTTGCATCAGCAGCATATAAAGCTATGCAACTCAGTACAACTTCACGCAGCATGAACAGGGTGCTGGAAGTTTAGTGGGTAATGTGACGAGAGGAAGGACATTTTCCTTTGTGTGTGTTTTTTCTAACTTTTTCACCGGATAGGAGTTGGTTCGTCCTCTTCGAGGTAGCAAGTACATTGGTCAGATTGATTGATTATATTCTGAAAGTTTAAAATAATATGGGTATCAGTTGAATGGCTAATAAAATGTAAAACAAAGGAAAATAAATTGCTTAATAAAATAACTAAGCAGCTAATGAAAATACATGGATGTCATAGGATATACAGGATTGGATAAAGAGGAAAACAGAGACTTATAGCAGTTACTGAGGGATCAAAACAGCAGAAGCCCCAGAGGAGTATAGAATGTGCAAGAGCAAACTTGAAAAGGAAAGTAGAAGAGCATAAAGGGGGCATGAAAGAATAATGGCAGGTAAAATAAAGCAAAAATCCTAAGTTATTTTACAAGTACATCAAGAATAAAAGGATAACTAGGGAAAGAGCAGGGTTCATTAAGGACCCCAGAGATAAATTGCGCATGGAGCCAGAGCACACAAGTAAGGCTCTAAATGATCCAGTGTTCACTCTTGAGAGGGACCATGTGGGTATAGAAATTAGGGAGAAGGAGAGTGATATACTTAAATAAATTAGCAGAGACAGAGAGGAGATCCTGAGTGGTCTGCCAACCCTAAAAGTTGATAAATCTCAGTGCTGAAAGATATGTATCCCAGACTGTTGAATGAGGTAAGAGAGGTAGCAGAGGTGCTTGCAAAAGTTTTCACTTCCCTTCTGGCCACAGGAAAATGCCAAAGTGCTGGAAACCAGGTAAAGTGGTACTGTTATTCAAGAAGGGAATGTGGGATAAATGAGGAAACTAAAGGTCTGTCAAAAAACCTCACAGGTGGGAAAACTATTGGAAGCTATTCTGAAGGAGAGAATTAATCTGCACTTGGAGAGGCAGGGATTAATCAAGTATAGTCAGCATGGTTTTGTTAAGAGGAAGTCATGTCTGACAAACCTGATTGAACTTTCAAAGAGGTAACCAGGTGTGCAAATGAGAACAATACATTTGATGTCATCAACTTGAACTCCATCAAGGCTTTTAATAAGGGAGACTGATAATGAAAGTAAGAGCCTCAGGAGCAAGGAAATTTAGCAAATTGGTTCTAGACTTGGATGAGTAGCAGAAAGCAGAGGGTGATGTTCGAGGGGTGTTTTTGTGACAGGAAGCCTGTGTCCAATGGGGTCCCACTGGGATCAGTGTTGGAGCCCTTGCTATTTGTGGTGTGTAAATGATTTAGACTTGAACGTAGAAGGGTTGATTAGTAAATATGCAGATGATCTTGAAATTGGTAGGGTGGTAAGTAATGAGGAGGTTAACCTTAGATTACATGAAGATACAGGCAGGCTGGTCAGATGGGCTCATCACTGACAAATGGACTTCAATCTGGATAAGCGTGAGGTGATACCCTTGGGCAGGACAAACAAGGCAAGGGAATACATGATGAATTGTAAGACCCTGGGAAGCACCGAGGATCAGAGAGACCTTAGATTGCATACACACTGGTCCCTTAAAGTATCACAAGAGGTAGATGACATGGTTTAGAAGACATATGGGTTAGTAGCCTTTATGAGCCAAGGCATAGAGTTTAAGAGCAGGGGAATTTGCTGGAACAGTATAAAACATTGCATAGGCCACAGCTAGAGTATTGTGTGCAGTTCTGGAATACAGTTTATGGGAGGGATGTGACTGCACTGGAGAGGGTGCGAAGGAGATTTACCAGGGTGCTGCTTGGATAGAGAGCTTTAGTTATGAAGAGAGATTGGATAAATCAGGGATGTTTTTGTTGGAGCAGAAGAGATTGACGGAAGACATAATTGAACTATATTAAATTTTGACAGGGTAGATTGAAACCTTTCCTTTTGTTGGAGGGATCAATGACCAGGGACGTAGATTTAAGGTAAGGGGCAGGAGGTTTAGAAGGGATAAGAGGTAAACTATTTTTCAGCCAGGGGGTGGTGAGAATCTGGAACTCAGTGCCTGTAAGGCAGAAATACTCATAGAATTTAAGAAGTGTTTAGATGTGCACTTGTGATGCCAAGGTACACAAGGCTAGAGGCCAAGTGTTGAAAATGGGTTTAGAACAGTTATGTGGTTCTTTTTGACTAGCACAGACTTTTTGGGCAGAAGGGTATTTTACACTGCTGTAGCCTTCTATGGCTATGATTCTATGACATTAAAGTGGCAGTACAAGAGATGTCCCATGACTGCAGCATCTGTGAGTACTTGGTGCCAGTGTGATCCAGGACATGAAATGGGAAGTTTCTCTCCTTCATTCATTGAATTGGAGTCTGAGCTGTAGACACTGTGACACATCAGGGTGAGGGGGAAGTTACCTGGATGCTTTGTACCAGGAGGAAGTCATATCTCTTGTGATAAAATCTTCTGATTTGACTTTGGACTAAATTGTGGTGGCAAGAAACAAATTTTGGAAGATGTGATAAAAGTGGCGATGAAGTGCCATGACAATAAATGATTCAAATGTAGGCAAAAGAGAAAGGTACGTTAGCAGTTCTATTATCTTTAATTCTGCAAGGTAAACCCTAGTTGGTTTACCGATAAACCAGTTAAATTTATTATCAGCTTAAAACCAAACTAAAAGAAATTTCAGATCATTAATGGAACTTTGTTAGCTTCACCAGCTATCGAAAGGGTCCTGTAATGAAATATCCTTCCTCCTACGAGTTTATGAACCAGCGAAATTATCTCAGGATGGAATGTGTCTATAGGTATATTGCAGCAGAAACAACTTTTCAGGTTTACTAATATCAGCACTCAGAATCCTAACGTAAGAATTAAAAACATAAAAAAAAGGAACAGGCGTTGGCCATTCTGCCCCTTGTGCCTGCCACACCATTGAACAAGATCATGGCTGATCCTGCCAGGCCTCACCTCTTCTTTCATGCCAGCACATCATACCTCTCAACTCCCGTATTTTTCAAAAAATCTACCTACTTCCTCTTTGAATGCTTTTAGCCTGCACAACTATCTGGGATAGATAATTCTGGACATTCATTACCATCTGGAAGTAGAAATGCCTTTGCATCTCAGTTAGAAATGATCGTCCCCTTTTTCTGTAACCAGATCTGCTAGTTTCCACCACTCGTGGAGACATCCTCTCAAGCCCACTCAGAACCTTGCAGCTTCAATGAGGTCACCCCTCATTTTTCTAAACTCTAAGGAATAAAAGCCTATTCTGTTTAGCTGTTCTTGATAAGTCAACCCCTTCATCCCAGGTGTCAGCCCAGTGATTCTCTTGTGAACTGCCAATATACCTTTTTCTAAATACAGGAACCAAAACCATACACAGTGCCCCAGGTATGGCCTCACTAACACCCTGTAATAAGACTTCCCATTTATAAATTCCAACTCCCCAGTAAAAAAAAGCCAAATTCCATTTGCATTCTTAATAACTTGCTGCAATTTTTTGCTTTTTTTATGTTTCATGTGCAAGATCAGCGAGATCCCTTTCTGCTGCACTTTTGTGGAGTCTCTCCATTTAAATATTTTGCCTTTTGATTCCTTCTACCAAAGTGCATGACTACACAGTTTCCTACACTAAACTCCATCTGCCTCATTTTTGTCTATTCTTTCAATCTATCTGTATCCGGTGCAGATTCCTTACATCATCATCACAACATACTCTCCCATCTTTTATTTTAATTCCAGCAAATTTGTACCCTCTGTCTCCTCTCCGGGTCATTAACGTAGACAGTAAATAATTGACACCCTGGGACAGATTGCATTCCACTAGTTGTGTCTTTCCAACCTGAAAAAGTCCCTACTCTCTGACTTCTGTGGCTAACCGATCCATGCTAATGCACTACCCTGAATACCTTGAGCTCCCATTTCATGCAATTACATCTATGATGTGAAGGTGCCGGTGTTGGACTGGGGTGGACAAAGTCAGAAGTCACACTACACCAGGTTATAGTTCAACAGGTTTATTTGACATCACAATTCCATTATCTCTCTGTATATAAACTCTCTGCCTGTAGCGCTTCCCCACTGCTTCCCTCGTTTCACCGGATGAAGGGGCAGCTCTACAAAAGCTCGTGATTTATAGATAGTTACGTAATTGATAGATTGGTGAAGATGAGTTGAAGTAGGATCTTTCCTCTTTTTGGTTCTGTAACTGGCTGCTGCAGGACTCCTCCAAGACGGACAATGTTATGACAATGGTAGGAAGATGCCCTGAACATCAGTTGAACGCGTTGTTTGGGTAACATATAAACAATATAAAATTAAGCTTAATCAGGACTGATGATATCATCCCAAAATGCAAGAAAATTTTCTATTCGCCAGAACAAAAATTAGTTTTTAACGTGTGAGACAAAAATATTTCATCAAAGGGCACTATAGTTGGAAATAGATACAAAAGAAACCCTTTTCTAAAAGCAAAAAGCAAATTCAGGAAAAAAACATTGCATATTTTGACTTGAAGTGTCAGCTCACAATGCAGGCTGCCATTCAAGATGATGGCCTTGAATCATTTGCATATGCACGGTCTCATGTGACTCTGTGATGAACTTCCATACCGAAGAATACCAATTCCTGTAACATTTGTTTGTCACAGACTGTCTGTAACTGAGGATAGAGATTGTCTCCAGGACAGCAACACCACACTGCTGAAGCAAATTACATAGTTATTATATCAAATAAATGACAAACGAGGAAAGAAGGATGGGATAAATTAAACAAAAGAAGCATGCAACACATTCCAAAATGATTAGAACTGCAGAAACATGCAGCACAGGCAAGGAAGAAAATATGAATGTGCTTGTGGATCTCTTTGTAACTAACACTGAATGGAAACTCCTGAAAACATTCATGTTGCAAAGCACAATTTTAGAACACTTGGAATCATAGACATTCGTGGATAAAATACGTGGCTTGCTCTACATAATTGCATGATTCATATAGCTTCATTCATTCTCTCTGTGTATATTATTTACTGTGAAAAGTCACATTGGGTGAGAAAACTACATTGCTATTCAATTTAAAGGTTCTCAGTTTTTAAAATGTGTACGAGTATACTTAATTAGGATGAAAAATAGAAATGGTTTTATGCATAACCTGGTTCTCCACTCGGTGCTGGCATTGGCCACAAACACAGCCATTTACTTTTCATATTTATGTTACAAAATTGCTTTAAATCACAACACTGGATGAAAACTTACGGTGGTTGAAATTTCAAGTTCTTTGCAAACACCTTGTTCAGCTTGATCCAGTATAACATCAACATCATTGATTACCTCCAGCGAGGTCAATGATGCACGAGAGTCCAGGTCAAAAACTTCATAGAGTTACTGATTCAGAATGTTGTTACATAGATGCTTGTGAGGAGTAAGATATGACGCTACAACGTATTATGATTATTTATGAACATTTATTGAAAGAATCAATTCTAGATTACATTGTACGAATACAGATTGTATCATAGAATATTAAAGACAGTTGTAACATAACTATTCTCACTTAAATTTAAACACAATGTTTAAATCTACCTTAGAAATGCTGTTAGATATTCAAACAAATAAAATTTAAAGAAAATTATATTCAAATCCAGTATAATTTCTTTATCTCAACTTTCAAGGAGAGCTAGTGTTAAACTTAGCCTTTTGTGCCCTAGGATGGTTGACCTGTATCTTTCTGTCCGTGCGTGGAGATATGCTGCTTTCATGAACTTAAAAAAACTTTTCTTTGCCAATTGAATAGGCTTCCTTTATTCTTTGTATTCATATGAAGACTTTTTTGAAATAAGTCTTATTACTTTAAAACTGTTTTATTTTTATGGATGAGAGTAGTTTAGTATTCTCTTTGTTTGGTTTTCATCTTATTGGTGTTCGGCTATTTTTCTAACAGTCATGCCTCCATGGTGCCTTAAATCTCTATACATTCTGTACTGTATTTTCTTTCTAGTTTATTAGCACTTATTCAACTACCACGTAGTTTGTTTTCCCCACCTTAATTTCACCATTAAATGGTCATTTCCTTGACAGATATTATTACTGGAAATAATAAATGGACTGTGACAGGCAAGGATAGAGAGTATTAAAGTGTAAATATAGCATTCAGAACAAAATAGATCAACTGATAGTGTAAATAAAAATAAATAATTTTATAGCCATTACAGAGACAGGGCTGCGGGATGACAATGATTGGGACCTAAATATTGAAGGGTACAGGGTACTTGGGAAGAAAAAGAAACCAGGAAAAAAAAGTGAATGAACGAATGAATTATTTTATTGTCATGTGTATTTTACAGTGAGAAAAACAGTAAATTACCGTGAGAAGTTTTACCATAATGGCCATGATCTGGAACCATTTTGAAAAGTTTAAGAATAAGAAAAACAAATAGAAAGATATAGCTGATACAGAGTCCATCAGTCCTCAGCCAGTTCATCATCAACGATGCCTGAGCTGCCATCCCTCCACTGCCTCGCCACCATCTACACCAGACTCAACCAAAGATGAAGTTGTCACTCTTAAGGTGCCATCTTTCACCACTGGGCCGATTCTTCTCCTTGAATGGCATGCCAGGCTCAAAGTGCTGAATAACCAACTGCTCTTCCTACTTCCCTATGTTCCTGTGGTAAGCAAGGTACTGAAAGATTATTGAGAGTAGGCAGAAATGTGGAGTTGTGGTTACAATCAGATCAGCCATGATCTTAGTCAACAGCGGAGAAGACTTGAGGTGCCATATGGCCTACTCCTGCTCTTAACTTGTATATTTAATTGTATTGTGTTAGGTCTCGTGGCCAGTATACCTTAAGAAAATATATTCATGATAAAATCACTGTACTATAGAATGTGATCCAGTGTAAAGATGTAAGACTCTATCTTAACTTGGATCTCTTGAAGCTTGACATGCTCCTAGAAGCATGGGCTTCTGTTGCAAACAAACAGCCATATACTGGCTCAGACACTGATGTATCAGTGAATGCAATAATTGAATATAAGTTGGATTCTTCAATACCACATTGTTGGTGCGTTTGATTGCAGACATTTCATCACCCTGCTAGGTAACATTGTCAGTGCGCCTCCGGTGAAGTGTTGGAGTTCTCTCCCGCTTGTTAGTAATACGCATCAGCTTGCTGGGGTGGGTTGGCCTCACTTCCGGTTCTGTATTTCAATGGTTTATATATCAGGTCCAGTCCAATGTGTTTGTTGATGGAGTTCCGGTTGGAATGCCTGGCCTCCAGGAATTCCCTGGCATGTCTCTGTTTGGCTTGTGCTACTATGGATATGTTGTCCCAGTTAAATTTGTGTCCTTCTTTGTCTTTGGGCTACCCTGATACCTAGGGGTCTGAGTAGTCTTGTGGTCATCTCTGATATGTCTCTGATGTATGGGAGGATGACTGGTGTATCTAACCATGTTGTGTCTTCTTGTTGTGATCTGTCATGGAGATAATGGCGGATTGTACTTTTTGGGTATCCATTCCTTTTAGTAGACAACACTATCCACTCCACCAACTCCTCCCAAGAATTCCTCAACATCAAGGACACCAGAATGGAAGAGGATGAGATAATGATATCTTCTGACGTAACAGCACTATTTACAGCCTTAAGCGTCGACCTAGCCAAAGAGACAAGTGCCACACTGCTGGATGAATCAGGAAGGCAGGCACCCCATGACACCTACAGCATCAACAAGAACAGCACCCTGAAACTGCTAGAACTGTGCTTCACAACCCACTTCACCTTCAACGACTGTGTATTTAAACAAATCAATGGAACACCATTGGAATCCCCAATATCAGGACTGATTGCAGAAGTGGTAATGTAAACGCTAGACTGAACAGCGCTCCCCACTCTACACCCAAACCGTGGGTCCGCTATGTAGATGACACCTTCATGACTATCAAATGCACAAGACTAGAAGAAACCCACCAACACATAAACAACATCCTCACCCAAAAAAGCACACCAATCCGCTGTTACCTTCGAGACAGACCACAACAGGAAGGCACAACACTGCCAGACTCACTAATCACCCTACTGTACATCAGAGACATTTCAGAGATGATCACAGGTCTACTCAGACTCCTAGGTATCAGAGTAGCCCACAAACCAACAACCACCCTGCCACAGCTACTGACG
Organism: Ginglymostoma cirratum; assembly: GCA_024137785.1. Taxonomy (NCBI): domain Eukaryota; kingdom Metazoa; phylum Chordata; class Chondrichthyes; order Orectolobiformes; family Ginglymostomatidae; genus Ginglymostoma; species Ginglymostoma cirratum. The sequence continues at coordinate 31,290,088 of JAHRHZ010000014.1, forward strand.
AATGTAAAAGATCCCATGCGCACAACCAATAAAACTTACATAATATACAAAACACCATGCAAGGACTGTGAGAAACATTACATGGGCCAAACTGGAAGAAAACTGACAATAAGGACACACAAGCACCAACTAGCCACCAAGAGACATGGCCAGTTCTCACTGGTCTCAATACACATGGACAAAGAAGGACATGAATTCAACTTGTCAACACATCCATAATAGCACAAGCTAAACAGAGACATAAAAACCCAAAGAACTACAGATGCTGTAAATCTGGATGTGGTTGCTGATGGCATGGTAGGGTAGGACCAGGGGAACCCTATTGCTGTTGCAGGAGGGAAGAGAAGGGGTGAGGGCCGAAATATGGGAGATTGGTTAGACCCGATTGAGGGCCCTGTCGACAACGGTGCTGGGAATCCTCGGTTGAGGAAGAAGGTAGACATTTTGGATGCTCCCTTGTCAAAGTTGGCCTCATCTGAACGCATGCGATGGCGATGGAGGAACTGAGAGAATGGCATGAAGATGTTACAGGAAGCAGGGTGTGAGGATGTACCAGGTAGCTGTGGGAGTCAATGAGTTTATAGTGGATATTAGTGGCCAGTCTATCCCCAGAAATGGGAACAGATGTCGAGGAAGGGAAGGGAGGAGTCAGAGATAGACCAGATGAAAGTGAGGGCAGGGTGGAAATTGGAAGCAAAATTGATGAACGTTTCCAATTCTGGACGAGAGGGGGAAGCAGCATCAATGATATCATCGATGTATCTGAGAAAGAATTGTAGGTCGGGGCCGGAATAGGACTGGAACAAGTCCTATTCACGTACCCCATGAAGAGACAGGCACAACTGAGGCCCATGCAGGTGCCGATGACCATCTCTCTGACCTGAAGAAAGTGAGAGGAGTTAAAAGAGAAGTTGTTGATGGAAGATCATCAGACGTCATTTCTGCCACGTCCATCAAGATGCCACCACCTAACACATATTCCCCTCCCCTCCCTTGTCCGCCTTCCAAAGGGACTGTTGCCTCCAGGACACCCTCGCCCACTCTTCCTTCACTCCCAATACTCCCCCACAGCCCCACGTCACCTTCCCCAGTAACCGGTGAAGGTGCAACACGTGCCGATTTACCTCCTCCCTTCCCAGTATCTAAGGGCCAAAACATACCTTTTGGGTGAAGCAACATTTTACCTGCACTTCCCAGAACCTAGTCTACTGCATCTGCTGCTCACAATGTGGCATCCTTTACATTGGGGAATTAAAGCATAGACTGGGTGACTGCTTCGCAGAACATTTACGTTCTGCTCACAAAAAAGTCTACCTGTTGCCTGCCACTTTAATACATCACCCTGTTCCCTGGCCAACATCTCTATCTCAGGCTTGCTGCAGTGTTCCAGTGAAGCTCAATGCAGCCCTCTGGTTCAATATTGAGTTCAATAATTTTAGGGCCTAACTCTCCCATGTCCCAGCCCCCTATCCCACGCACCAGGCCTTGTTATCATATAGCCTGCCACTACACACTACCTATTGTTAGTCACTAACAGTCCCATTAACAACTATTCACCCTCCCAGCCAGATTGTTATCAACTCCTTTCTCTATCCAACCACTCTTCTCTCTCTTGGGGCTCTATCCTTTTCCCATTGTTTACTACCTAACCCCATCGCCCTCCCTATTTCTGCATGTAAACCGACGTTTTCCCAGCTACTGTCAGTTCTGAGGAAGGATCACCAGACCCGAAATGTTAACTCTGATTTTTTTTCTTCACAGGCGCTGCCAGACCTGCTGAGCTTTTCCAGCAACTTCTGTTTTTGTTCCAAACAGAGACATGCCAGGAAATTCCTGGAGGCCTGGCATTCCAACTGGAATTCCATGATCAAACACATTGAACTGATATACAAACCACTGAAATACAGAACTGGAAGTAATGCCAATCACCCCAGTCACCGAGGCATATAAATAACAAGCGGGACAGAACACCAAAGCTTCACCGGAGACGCACTGACCATGTTACCTAGTAGGGTGGTGAAACGTCTGCAGTCAAACACACCGGCTCAGCGAGCAAGTCTACAACCTCATCCACAAATGAACTACAAATCTTCTCAAAAACTTTGAATACCACATTATCTGCACCTAGTTTATTCTGTTGCAAGGGAAAACATAAGCATTGCTGAGTCAAGTAAGTATATTCTGCTGGAAGCAAAGCCCAGATCTGAATGCATTTATAGTTGTTTCCATGTTTCCTAGTTCTGAGAAGGGGGAAATTGTTCAATTTCCATCCTGAGCTGGGCGATCATCAGAATTTGGACAGGGATGAATAGAAAATGCTGATGCGAGAGCTTTTCTCTGCTGTGGCCCAGAGGTTTTTCTTGGTTAAGGAGTCGCAGGAGAGTTTCTAAAATAACAATGTTTTATATATTTCCTGGTCTGTATTGTGAGCTAGAATTTAGACATCTGCTGCTACTGGTTTTCTACCCATTAATAATTTGTCCATTTAATAACACTATTGATGTCATGGGCCTTTTGAAACATTGGAACAGGGTGGCTTTATTGAAATTTATTGTGTTTAACTGGATTGGACAAATTGGTGTGATTAGTTTTATAGCTTCTAGTCATCATTTTCAGTTGTGTAATCAATATGTTAAAATAATTAAAGTGTCATTTGAATTTTTACATTAATTTGTTTGATGTTGGTAATGCTACAGTGTCCATATTCTGCATTATTGATGATCGTAGTGCCTGGACAGTAAACATAGTTTGAGGTTATTACTATGGATTGGGGATTTTTTTCTTCAAAATGGAACCTCTATCCATTGGATTAGTTAAATCACATATTAATTTTATCAAAACAAAACAAATAGATTTCATCCTGTATAACAACAGCTAAAAATGGCAAGAGAATTTGATACACGTAGGGAAGAGAAAATCTGAAACAGTTGAATTCAGTTCATTTTCATTGGTATTTCAAGAGCTTTCTGCTTCTGTCCCTTGGTCCTACAGGTAGTGGACACAGCATTTAGCCTGGCAGCCCTTCATAGTACATTGTCGTCTCATGGGAATGATCTTTGAATGCCCAACCAGCCGGCCGTCCTTGCACCACATGTATATTGCAAAATGTCCACTTCACAACCCACAATGAGTTGGTACTGACCTCCCCATGTCTGTGACCAAGTTTGCTTCCTTCCTGGTCTTGCTTTCCCTCAAATAAGAAAAAGAAAAACTTGCCTTTATATAACACCTTTCACGACAACTAGACGTTGCAAGGAGCTTTTCAGCATTTGATGTGATTTGAAATATGATCATTATTGCTGCAGCCAATAATGCACAGCGAGCTTCCACAAACAACAACAAGATAAAGATCACTTCAGCTGTGTTTCAGCAGTGATATAAGGATAAATATTGACCATGATGCGAATGTAAATCCTCTGTTCCTCTTCAAAGTACTGTCAGGGAGTGCTTATGACTAGTTGAGAGAGCAGACAGTGTAACACCCCTGGTAGTGTAGCACTCGCTCAGCTTCGATTTTTGTATTTAATCTCTGTGGGACTTGAAGACAAAACAAAAGACCGACTCAGAGTAAGAGTGAGCGAGTAGCATTGGTGAATCCAGACATTTCAGCAGCATGTATTACGGTGGCTTTTCAACTAAATGACTGCATTAGCATAAGATCTCCAGGTTTCCCAACCAAATAGCATAAGAGGGCATGATGATGACCTGCAAGAGCTTATTATTACTAAAGGGTTTAAATGGACCAGGCAAAGATGAAAGTTGAAAGAATGTCCAGGTGTTTTGAGAGTGGAAGAAAGAGCAATGGCTTTGCAACATTATAAAGCAGCCCCTTGTTTCAATGCTGCTTCACTAAAACTGAAGAACTGCAGTCCGCAAGGCTTTTTTCTTTGTGATGGGTGGACAAAGCCTGCCTGAGGGATTAAGAACATATGGCAAGGGACTGCAGAGGAAGTCAACAACAGGAATGCATAGCCATTTTCCTGGACACATGGCCAAAATAGGTTTAATGATGTAATCGATCAGGAAATGATTCAATGTCTGTGTTGATGTTCTGTATTTGAACCCCCAATATTGTTATGATTCCCGTGTAAACCAAACAACCCCAAAATGAAGAAGTTATCAAAAAATTTCATTTCTTAGAACTGTTACTTCATTACAAATCAAAACCAATCAAATTATCACGCAATAATACTTCAAATAAAAAAGTCAATTACACTTTAACTAATTGATACAAAAAGATTTGTCCTGTAAAAAGGCATATATTCTCACCACTCCTTGCAGACATGTGGCACCATATATTTCCAAGGTTTTTGAATTTAACCTTGGCTACATCGGGTCACTGACTCTCCCACTCGATTAATTCAGCCCTTGAGTTGCGTTTACTGGCAGCTATAACCATCCTTAGAGATAGCTGTCACTGCACAATCCTCGTCAAGCTGCGTTGAAGTCTTGATGTACACATTTTCCAGAGACTCCTTTATCTGCATTTTTTAATAAATCCCATTGAATGGTCCACTTGGGTCTGGTAAACTGATGTAGTTGCAGTAAAATTTTCCAGATCACTGTCACTGTACGAACACTGGAGGCAGTAGGGGAGCAGTAATGTCACTACACCAGTAATATAGAACTAATAACTCATGTTATGGGGACTTGGATTTACCATGGAAGATGGCAAACACACGATTGCAAAAGTTTGCAAATATTTTCCAATGATCCCTCAAAGGAACTGGGGCAACAAATTTAAGGATGGTAGTGATTTTTTAATGTAAAATATGCATTTACCAGACCCTCTTGGTAGGAGACCTTCTAAAACACTCCATATGTCAACAACCAATTGGCATAATTTCCTGACTTCTTTCATTTACGCTCATGGGACAAGTGTTTAATTGCCCATCTCTAATTGCCCTTGAGAAGATGACAGTGAACTGCTTTCTTAAACCACTGCAGTCCATGTGCTATATATAGACCCACAATGCTGATCATTGGATAAATATCTAAGGAGGCCTAGTCCATTCTTGTAAGTATATGTAAAGCAGTCTCACCCAACATCAGAAGAATATATACCAGCACATGGATAATTATATGACCAGATACTTCAAATATCTTGTTACCTTGCTACATCATATTGTATCATCAAGTAGATTAAGGATCTCCCTGTCCTGCCGGAAATACTGTTTGAAATGTATTAATTATGTTGTATATCTGTGTCAGTGTGTGAACTGATGTGCTGGGCCCTTCCATCATTGAGGATGGGGATATTTGCGGAGCCTGCTCCTCCAGTGAGTTGGTTAATTGCCCACCACCATTCACAACTGGACGTAGCAAAACTGCAGAGCTTAGATCCTATCCATTGGTTGTGGAATTGCTTAGTTCTGTCTATCACTTGATGCTTATGCTGTTTAGCACACAAATAGTCCTATTTGGTAACTTCACCAGATTGATACTCATTTTTAGGTCCTGATATGCCCTCCTGCACTCTCCATTGAACCAGGGTTGATCCCTGGATTGATGGTAGTGATTGAGTGGGGGATATGCCAAGCCATGGGGTTGCAGATTGTACCAGAGTACAATTCTGCTGCTGTTGATAGTTCACAGCACCTCACTGATGCTCAATCTTCAGTTGCTAGATCTATTCAAAGTCTGTCCCATTTAACATGGTAATAATGCCACACAACACGATAGACAGTATTCTCAATGTGAAAGCAGAACTTCATCTTCACAAGGACTGCCACTCTTACCCATACTATCAAGGGCAAATGCATCTACAGCCAGCAGATTCATGAGGATGAGGTCAAGTATATTTTTTCCCCCTGTTGGTTCCCTCACCACCTGCCGCAGCACATTCTAGCAACTATGTCCTCTTGAACTTGACCAGTTTGTGCACCTCATAAAATGTTCAATCCCACCAAAAGTTCCTGCTTTCACCAATAAAATCAACAGGAAAATTAAGTGGTGAGATAGGTTACAAACTGTCATTTCAACTTCAGAGACTTGAACCATCTTCAGTTTCCCCTGACTCTAGGGGACCTTTAAGAAATGAAATGGAGCAGTCTCAATGTAGGGAACAGACTATACACAAACTATCTGATAATTTTACTCAGAAAGATCACAGACGGTTGGTAAGGGAAAGATCACACCGGTGCTTTTCTGACATAAGAGCAGACCAGAGGGAATTTCAGTCTTCGCCTGATTTTGCAATGATATGCCCCCACCGATTGCATGAAGTGAAAGGATTCTATTCTCTGATCACTAACATTACTAATACTTACGAGTATCACTAAGTTGTGTGTGACATTAACATTTGCATAATTTGTAATTCCTAAAAATGTTAACTTGTTCATTTCCTAAATGTGCTCGTTCCTAGTAATAAAGCCGCAGTGGATCTTGTGAAAAGATTTATTTTGTGAAAATTAGTACTCAACAATGTATGTCAGACCTCTGGTTTATTGCTTTAATTATTTTATAATAGAATAATTTGTGACAATCATAATATATCAAAAATCCATTAAATGTCAAAGGAAGTATTGTTTTCTCTAATTGTATTACCAAGATTGGAGTTTTAGCTAAATTTATGTAAAACTGATTTCCTTCTTTTTGACTATAATACTATATTTAGGTTAGAAATCACCAGTCCAAAACAATTATATACGTTAAAGGTCTGATATAATTGCAAGTTGCTGTGCATTGGACATAACTGGATGCATTGGCATTTATAGGACCAATTAAGTAGTTCCATATGTTGTAGCCTTAGTATTTGGCTATTATCTCGAAGTCATTTAATTGTGCAATAAGTCAAATGCCCACTATTTTCCTGGGACTGCTTAGTGCCAATATTACTATAGTTCTGACTGTGGAACAAGCTAACTTAGTTGTTAGGATGCAAAATCATGCTTTAATTGAAATTTAAAGAGGTGTGGCCACTTAAGAGCAAAACTACTTCTAGCCTTTAGACAGATTGAAAATGTATTTGGAAACAATCGCTGACATTGTCAAGACTGTAAATGGAGTATGGGAACAAAGAAATCATTTTTACCTAAAATGTGAGTGGATTTGGGAGCAAATGGCTGGGTTAAAAAGACTGAAATTAACATCCGGTTGTTTCCAGCTTTTTAGCGCTTTTCTGTGTGAGAGAAATCACTTCAGGTGAGGCAAGTCACAAATTTAAAAGATGTTAAAAAGCAATTAAAAGGTGTTTCTACTTGACTATTGTAGTTGAGCTTTTTTTAAGGAAATAATCTGTTTGGAAATGTTATGACATAACTCTAAGACAGGCCTTGAATCCAGGTCTTCTGGCTCAGAGGTAGGACCAGCTACCACTGTGCCACAAAAATCTCCTAATCATTGAATGCAAACTGAGTTCACAGCTTCCTGGACATTGCGAATGAAAGCAAAGTGAGAGGCCCCTGTCAATTAAAGAGACTGAACCAATGGCAGCCAACAATCCTTTAAGAATTAAGATTTAACAATTGCTTCACTGCCTGAACGAAAGACTTTTTGTTTTATCTGTTCAGAGATAGTTATATCCACTAAATTATAATTATATATATATTTATATCCTCTAGATATGAAGGCCAGCATTCAGCCTTTTGAATGTTTTCTGTACCTGTTTATTATATTTTAAAGATCTGTGTCTCTGGACAGCCAAGTCTCTTTAAAATACTATTGTTTCTAGCTTTGCATTGTTTAGAAAATATTCATTTGCAATCTTTTTTAGGTCCAAAATTGAGGTCACCACATTTTCCAGCATTGAAATCATTTACCACTTCTTTGTCCAGTCAATTTATCCACGAATATTTTGTTGTAATTTCTGCTTCCATCCAAGCCACTTACAATGCCACCTACTCTGCACATTTGGAGATGTGACTTTCTATCCCATCAACTAAGTCTTTCAGGGATGTCTCCTTGCAGCCCACTCTACTAAGTGAACACCCTTTGCACCCCACATGGTCAACAGAGCAAAACTAAAATTGGAAGTGATCACAACTCCTATCAAGGCCAAGCATTCCATAGATTGTACCTTGAATTATGAATCTGTTCACTGAAATTTGAAGGGGACTTACAGGCCAAATATTACTACTTGGAAAGAATATTGAGAACAAATAACACTGATGTACCATTGTGCCAGGAAATGTATATTGCAATAATGAACAAGCAGATCAATATAAAATCTAACATTATAAACCAACCACAATATTAAGGCTTACAAAATATGGCTGACAATTTATATAAAAGGTGAAATTACTTACCATGGGCTGAATCTAAGATATTTTTGGCTAGGTGTTAATTTTGTCGAATTTCATGGAGGGTTTCTCTCAATGCTGCCTAATGGGTTCCCTTGCTCAATCAACCCGAAATCACCTCATTAAGTAAAAACACTGCCACTATGGCTTAACTCTCATTTAAAGCCAGCCCTTTTCTCCCACTCACCATAGTCAGAAGAACCTGTCCCTGCTCAGATACCCCAAAATAAATTGGCACCCCAATGCCATCTTGGAAAATTAAGTGAACACCAGGCCAAGCATTGGCAGTTCAGATTTGTCTCTCCAAAATTGGAAGTCAATGCATCAGAAAGCTGCTCATTCCAAGCGGTGTGAGCTGAACCTTGAATGAACCTCAGTGTGGCTGTGTTGCCATGCAACTGCGCAGCTTAGAGGAAGCATTGCCGGGAGGCCTAGGCTGACAGGTCTGTCCTGTTCTAGATCCTAAGATGGTCTGCGTTTTCCCACTCAATCCTTGTGACATCTGTCAAATTGGGTGAAGCTTAATGCGGTGTTCAGCATTAACTCATTCTCTTTATATAACCATACCCACCACATCACGGAAGGCAATGGCCTAGTGGTATTATCGCTGGGCTGTTAACCCAGAGACCCAGATAATGTTCTGGGGACCTGGGTTCAAATCCTGCCACAGCAGATGGTGGAATTTGAATTCAATAAAAATCTGGAATTAACAGTCTAATGATGACCATGACTCCATTGTCAATTGTTGGAAAAACCCATCTTGTTCACTAATGTCCTTTAGGGAAGGAAACTGCCATTGTTACCTGGTCTGGCCTACATGTGACTCCATTCCCACAGCAATGTGGTTGACTCTTAACCACCCTCTGGGCAATAAATGCTGCCTGGCCAGTGATGCCCTCATCACATGAATGAACAAAGGAAAAAAAAAAATGATGAAATTGCCAAAAATTATGACTTGACAATTCAGGAAAAAGTCTGGGTGTCATACTAAATTCTAATGCATCAAAAATAGCTGAATAGTCTGCAAGCAGAACAAACTGAGTCTATTATCTCTGCATTCCGACTTGAACAATCATAGGGCAGATACTACACAAAATGTCACTTTCTATTAAGAAAAAGCACAGCGTAACATGACTTTTACTGACCTTGGAGTAGCTCTTGTCCACTCCCTGACTGACCCTCACCACGTCCAAATAAATGCCGAAACAACTAAGACATGAGTGAACGTTATCTGAGTTTCTCAACACAAGGGGTCCTTTGTACCTCTGACATAGCTCTGTTCTTCACAGCTGAACACTGGGCACCAGTATGGGCTTCATGTAGTTACAACAAACCTGTCGGCATACAAGCTTCTTTCAGCAATAGAACCCTGAGATCAGCTCCAGTTCGGTGGTTACCAATCCGTCAAATATCATCCCTCCTCCATTCCACGACATGCAGCAACTTGCAGCGAAGTAACTCATGTCAGCAGGAATTTGGAATTCCCATCTATGGAGATCTACAAGAACACCAAACTTATTATGTGGATCTATGGCATGTCCTCTGGTCATGAATTGAACATCTCCAATTCCACAATACCAATGAAATCTGGGCAGAAAGCACCCTGCGAAATAAACACATTGTCTTTGACCTAATATTTCTACAGCCAGGTTTCAATCTCCCTGGAGCATGTGGGCAACTCTTAATAGAATATGGGCAGACCTGGTCAACACGGCAATCTGATACACAATTGGCCTCTCAAAACCTTGCAATAGCAGGATTCCTGGCCAAGCCATTAAGCAAGTAAAAGCACCTTGCCACCTACTCAAATTTGAGGACAACAGTCTAGACTTACACCTTGCTATCCTGAAGCACTTGTGACTGTTTAGAGAACTTGTGATTAAAACTGTGATGATGTCTTATGCTCCTAAGTACATCCAAACAAGGAAGAAGTCTTTAATAAAGAGAGTGAATAGCTCCACATGTGATGCACACAAGGATTCTAAGGGACCTAAAGGAGAAAAATGTGGAAGCATTGGCTATATATTTTCAATTCTCCTTTAATGTAGAGATAGTGTCAGAAGACTGGAGAATGACATGCAATATGCTTGTGTTCAAAAATGATGTAAGGATGATGCCAGCAACTACACGTTTAACCTCAGCGGTGAGAAAATTTTTAGAAATTATAATCCAGGTCTAAACTAACAGTCACTCAGACAAATGTGGAATAATAAAAGGAAACTAGGATAGCTTACTAAAATATTGTGTTTGCCTAACTTGGTGGAGTTTTTTGATGAGCTAAAAGGAAAGGATTGATAAGGGCAATGCAGGTCAAGGGCTTCCAATGGTATTTAATGAAGAGCTATTTAACAAGCTCATTGGTAAATTGAAGCTACATGGAATAAAAAGGAAAGTGGTGACATGAATATGATATTAGTTGAGTGACAGGGAACAAAGTAGTGGTGGATGGTTGTTTTTCAGAGTTGGAATGCAGTGCAGTGGACTGGAGACTAGGACCACCGTTTTGTTTTGTATACATTAATGACCTAAACATAGGTGAGTAGGGCAAAACTTGAAAGTTTACTAATGATGCGAAATTTGTAGGGATTGTGAACTGTTGAAAGGCTAGTCACAGATTTCAAGAGAACATAGACAGGCTAGTGAGAGGGACAAATATGTGACAAGTTAAATTTAATGCAGAGATGTATGGCATAGTAGCTTTTGGTAGGAATAATGAACAAAGACACCATCATATAAAAATACAATTCTAAAACTAGTGAAGGATCAGAGGCATCTGGAGCTTTATGTGTACACAGTATTGAAGGTGGCACTGAAGGTTGATAGAAAAGAATAATGTGGCATAAAAGATCCAGAGGCTTAATAAGGAGAGGCATAAATTATAAAAACAAGGTACTTTTGATAAACCAGCAGAGGAGATTTCATCCTTCTTCAACTGGAATGTTGTGTCCAATTCTGGGCAGCATGATTTAGGAAGTTTGATTCAGTTCCTCGGGCTGAATGTGAAAGCATTGGAGAGAGTGCAGAAAAAAATTATGAAACTGGTTTCAGGGAGGAGAGATTGGTGTCCAAAGATTGCTTGGAGAAATTAGGGCTATTCTTGTTAGAGAGGCATCTTGACAGCAGATTTGATGGAGGTGTTCAAAGTCATAACGGATCTAGATAGAGTAGATAGATAGAAAATGCTCCCATCAGCAGAATGATTAAGAACAAAGTATGCTTATAAACATGACTGGCAAAAGAACCAAGGTGACATGAGAAAATGCATTTTTAACATGAGTAAATGGAATATTAAATGCACAGCTTGAGATTGTAGTGGAGGCAGTTAAAGCTTTAGAATGGAATTGGATAGTGTCTGCAGAGAAAATGTTTTCAGCACTAAGCAGAAAAGGCTGGGAGTGAGACTCACTGAGTTGCTCTCGCATTGACAAGGTGAGCCAGATGGGCTCCCCTTGTGCTGTAACTATTCTAACAGTCCATGTTTCTATGAATAATAGAAATGTTTTATTAGAGCTGCCAGCACAGAATCATAGGCAGTCCTTGATTGATGATCACTAACATTATTCATTCAAAATGAATATCTGTTTTGAAACATTTATATATGTGCCGGTATTATTATATTTCAGCAAGTTTTATAAGATCTGTATCTGTTGGTTCCTTTTGTCATGTGGTTTAATGTTTAGACTCATGAATTTGGGCTCAAGCCTGACCAGTCAAGAGGCTACAGTTAAGAACAGACTTCAGGTTTGAGATTCCTTCTCACACCTTTATTACCTCATAAAATTAAATGCTATAATACATTGTATTCAGAGGTATTCCAGGTCCTAATCCTACCGTTACATTATTGAAAGACTTTCCCCAAACTCTATTCACTTAATGCTAGTTAGTCTTCTTTACATGCTTCTCTCTCCACATTTCTAACATTCATATAGTAGACTTCAGGCTTTAGCCTAGCTTTCAATGTGTCGCTCTCTTTCTCTGTGAACTCTGTTCACACTGTGTTATTTCTGCAGAGAGGAACAGCTCCATGACATCATTGCGAGGTTGTTCCAGGGTCCCAAAGCCCTTACACAACACAAACTTGCACCAACTCTGACTCAATAACCCAAATTGCATCTCTGTTATACAGCATCTTATCTTTAAAGTTTTTGTCTTTGTTTTCTTTTCCCCACCTTTTCCACACATCAGCCTTCAAGACATACAATGCCTTGTTTGAAACCTTGGTGTTCATTGTGTCACATGTTTGGACTTTGCTCAGAAATTAAACCCCTGGTTGCATTTTGTGCAATCTTCCACCATTTCATGTAGCATAATGCACCTGCCCTTTAAGAGCTGCAGGTTGCTATTAAGTCCTGTAAGCAGTTGTGACATTGAGCCTTCTGATTTAATAGGTCAGATATAATGACTAATGTCCTACAAGGATCTGTACTAGTCTCTCAGAGTCAAGGTAAGTGGAGATGAGTTAAGTATTGGTGAGACCAAGGGTAGACTTGGAGATCGTTTCGTAGAACATCCACGTTCTGTATGTGACAAATGACAACACCTTCTGGTCTCCAACCATTTTAACTACCCCTCCCACTCCCTGGGTTACATGTCCATCCTGGGCCTCCTCCAGTGTCATAATGACACCACCCACAAACTGAAGGAGCAACACCTCACACTCCACCTTGGGAGCCTACAGCCCAATGGCCTAAACATGGAACTCATCAGTTTTAAAATCTCCCCATCCTCTCATGTCTAACCTTCCCTCTCATCTTCTGTCCCAAATATTCGCTCCTCCCACCTCACTGACCAATCCCCACCACTGCCTACATGCACTCACCTATCACCATCACACCTGCCTTCCCCAGCCTCAACCCTCCTCTCTCTATTTATTTCCCAGCTCCCTTCCCCCACCCAATTTCTGCAGATGGGTCCCGACCCGAAACATCTACTTTCCTGCTCCTCTGATGCTGCCTGGCCTGCTGTGTTCCTCCAGCTCCACACTGTGTTATTGAAGACTCCAGCAACTGCAGTTCTTGCTATCGCCATCAATACCCTCTCCATGTTGACCAGAAAAATAGTGGTTAAATAAAATTTTCACCTAGATTCCACCTCTCTTGAATTTCCATCATCAAAGTTTATGTTTGTCAAGATGAAACACTGTAAACATGGCACATCTAGCAGTACTTACAAATATTAAATGCTTTATTCTGGTGCTTACTCTTCGTAGTTATGCATTGGTGCTCTTGTGTACTCTGGTGCTTTTACTGAGGGTGACCTGAGTGTCAGTGCAGACGTGGTGGATGGTTGCTGTCATTCTGAATCTTTCTGCCATGCCCTATAGAGACTGTTGACTGTGATTGCCAGTTTCACACTGCACAATATTAGTGTAGGCTTCACCAGTCTGGGCTGTGTGGAAACAGTCAAGGCAATGGCAAAGTGACAATGGTAGGGTGAGAGCAGTGATGCTTCCATCCAGACAGAGCCCAAGAAGATCCTGCTCCGTGATTAATTCACAACAACCTTGGGGCCTGTGTTGAGATCATTGATTGACCAGCTGGGGAACAGATCTCACCCAACTGATGGCCTCCTGTGAGTTCTTTTCAACTGTGGAGCAGAGGGCCACCATGAAATCTGCTTGAGCCTGCCTTGCAGCACTTTGTTTTTCCATACAAGCTGCAGTTGTTGCAAGGGAAATGGTGACTTCAGTCATCAGACACAGCATTGCATTGGACTCCATATCAGTGGCTGGGACTTACAAACCTAAGAGGGTAGCTTCCCGAACAGTGCACAATTTTACCCCTACCCTCCAAAATCATGGCCTGTTTTCTTTCAGTAAGGTTCTTCATTGCATCAAAGCTGTTCCCTCGGTCTCCATTCTTACTGCCAGCTCCTGCCGTGTGCCCTTAAAGACATAGAGGTGAGCTGCCCCAAAGATGAATGGATGAGGAAATGGTTGAGATGCAGGATGACTGAGGGTTTCATGAAGGTGGGAAAGGTGAGTGATGTGACACTCAGGTGCTAAACCTCGCTCTTAGACATTTCGGGGAATCTTCTGCCCAGCATTCCCAGGATAGCATACTGCAGAGCTCCTGTAATTCCTGTCTCTGTAGATTCCTCACCATTGAGCAATCACCAGTCACACTCACCCGCTGCCTGTCGCCCTCTTGTACCCATGTCTCATAGTCGCCCTCCACAAATGTTGTCCCTCACTCCTCTCCGTTCAAGCCTTCAATTCTCAGCTTCCTTGCCTTGCAGGAGAAAACTGTATGTGAAATTGTGGTGAAGCATGGGCATGATGGTGGTGGACAGACACCTTGATGGCCATTGGCAATGCGTGCCTATCTGTTCCATTGGGAAGAAGGTCATGTTCCAGGAGGCTGTAGATATCAGCAGCAATCCTCCATGGGAGCCTGCACCTCTTGGTGTCTAGGTGCTCACATATGTCAGGAATGTGAAGTAGAGTTGGATTTCTGTATCCTTTCACTGTTCCCTATGGGACAGTCCATGGCTGAGGAGAAAGCAGCTGTTGAAGTTGGCGCTGCTGTTTCTCCTCTGTGACAGAGGTGCAAAGTAATGCTGGAAAAGCTGCTTCCAACTCGTGGCCAAGGCCAGCAGCAGGGCAGTGAAGTGAAAAGCAGGTGAAGTGACTTCACTGAAGTTTTCAATCATTCATAAAGCAGTGATGGACTCGCCTAGGAAAAACTGATCTCAGCATGAGCCCCTTCTGCCAGCTGCAACTGGAGCTCTGTTGTTTCGCTGATCAAAGGCTTCTGAGACTGTCAGTTTCTGTTTCAGTTTCACTGTGTTCCCTGCTGTTTACTCAACCTAGCTGATCCTGGCAAGTTTCTGAAACACGGGAAATCAGTTTTGCTGGTTATCAAGGCTAGAATCATGAACTATTTGAATATTTAAATACCTGGAATGATGGCCTAATGGCATCGTCGCTCGATTAATCCAGAGACCTAAGTAATCTTCTGGGGACCTGGGTTCAAATCCCACCATAGCAGATGGTGGAATATGAATTCAATTAAAAAAAAATCTGGAATTAAGAGTCTAATGGTAACCATGAATCCATTGTCAATTGTCAGGGAAAACTCATCTGGTTCACAAATGTCCTTTAGGGAAAGAAATTGCCATTCTTACCTGGTGACTCCAGATTCACAGTAATGTGGTTGATTCTTAACAATTAGAGGCGGGCAATAAATGCTGGCCTAGCCAGTGATGTCCACATTCCTGTGAATGAATAAATACAAAGTTACACAGAAATATCCCATTTGTCTTCGAACCCTCCTCCAGGTGGGAGGATGAGGCTTGGCTTCTGGCCCCATGTTGTTTTCTGGAATTTAACTCGATGAACCCTTGAAAATCCGCCTTCTCTTACCGGAGAAAATGTTCTCTATTTCTACCCATATCAACATACTCATAATTCTAAAGATCTCTTTCAGGTCTCTTCTAACCTAGAATAATTACTGAAAGTGCTGAAGATTCCAAGCTGATCTGGCAGCATTTGTGGCGAGAGAAACCGAGTTAATGTTTCAAGTCCAATATGATACAACTTCTGTTTGTATTTCAGATTTCCAGTGTTTACAGTATTTTATTCTTATTCCTCTCATTATCCATTTTCCAAGGAGAAAGACTCAACTTGTTCAACCTTTACTGTTGGCTGTAATCTCCTAGTTCTGGTATTACCTTTGAAAATCTGTTTTACCCCATTGTCACTGTTTCTGTGTTCTTTTTATAGTATGCAGACCAGAACTGTATACAGTATTTAAAATGCAGTGTGACCAGGGTTCTATATAACACAAAACATATGTGGTTGTTTAGTTATTGTTCCAATCAATTAAGTTGGTTGAGATATAGGATTGCTTTTCAGGTCTGAGCAAACAACTCTAGCCTATGTTTTTATGGTGCTGTAAAATGCTAGAAGCCATGCACAAACTAGTTATTGCCAGTACGTTGCAAGGAAAAATACATTTGCAATGTCTATGGCATATTTGTCAGCTTCCATGTGTACTCCAACTGCCCACAAACACTACTTGCAAACCCAAGCTATATGTTCATCTGACGATGAAATTTGGTTCCAGTTTTGTTCCTAATATGATTAATTATAAAGTATTGAAATCTCCTCTACCTAGTTTCGGTGAGTATTCCATTGTTCAAAATTAACAAAGTACAAAAAATGTTACGACAGAACTTATCTGAACTATCGTGATAATTTCTTTCTGTATATCAGGAATTAAGAGAGTGGCCACCTTATTATGTAGTAATAATAGTTAAAAAAAAACAACTAACAAGAAAGTAACATTCCTCAGACATATACAGAGCTGTTGCCAATTCCTTTAGTAATGCAAACCAATAACCTATTTAACAAAAATATTTTGATGTAACTGAATAACAATATTAAACTTGCTGATTGTGTGCTTTTCACATTAATTAATGAATTCAAGGTCCAGGACTAGTCTTCCAAATAATAGGTGGTAGAATGCTAACAGCTTGAAGTCACGGGGACCCTGTTCTGCTCAGTGAACTGTGACTTTATTCCCAGAGTGTGATATTGCCATTTCTAGTGAAATGAGATCTGTCACTTCTCTCTCTGCCTTCACAGCTGCTCCAGATTGTAATGAAGTGAGAGCTCAGAGGGGAAAAACTGATCAGAAAATTACCCCAAAATGAAAAAGATCCCATGTGGGAACTCAAAGCTGTTTGTCGTATTTCACCACTTAGATTCCTCTGCTTAAAGATCTTATTCTGGAACTTTCTGTTACTACGAGGATTCACATGCAGTTGATAGATCTTGACATCAATCACACCTCAGAAGAAATGCATCACAGAAAGACATTTCTTTCAAATAACAAAACCAATCACGCTGAAATAAATCATTTTCCATACCCTGCCTGGGCAGGCTGGTCTATACTCACTGGTGTATAAATATTTGATAGAAATTTACCAGGCGGCAGTTTGCATTTTTCTCTCCTTGGCAGTTTCCTTGATTAGTGCTCATTTGATGGCTTCTAAACAGCTGCAATTTAAACTCACTGCTTGGGAGCATTTTTATTGTTATCATTTCAAATTGAATGTCAGCATTTCTCAAAGCATCTACACATAGGAAATAGTACGACAATGTATAGCTTCAACCTCAGACATGTGCCTACATTTTCTAGTCAATTGCCTTAATTTCCCTGCAGGCTACGAATTCAACACATATCGACAAACAAAACTAAAAACACTTACAGCTTGCTCAAAGATGGCAAAGTGTGACGCTGAATGCACATTAGATTGCTACAGATCGGCTCTTTTTAGCGAATATTTCAGGATGACACTTCAATGTCTAAATAAACTTCAGCGACAGAAATGGGTGCAAACAGCTCAACTTCACTGGCTCATTGTTTCCAATTGCTACCAGTTACATTAACCAACAGAAGCGATTGCTCCCTTAATGGCTTCAAATGTAAATGGTGCAGGGAAGGACTGGGCCGCATCCAATGGCTCCTCTGTGTTGAGCCTTACTATATCAGAATGGTAGTATACAGTCTTGTATACAGTAAGATTCAGCACCCTTGGGCTCTGAAAAGCAGCGGCTCCTGTTCCTGACATCCATCCATTGACAGCCCTCTATTATAAAAAGCATGTGTGAGGGCATCTTCTTAAAAGCAGTTCAGATTAGGTTTGGGTTGAGGTAATCCCTATGATGAAGTAATTTTCCAATGTGGGACTCAGTAGGGTATCTCTACACACCTGTTGCAAGGTCTAGGATGAGTCCGATTCCATCATACTAGAAATCTTCATCAGATTTTACAGTTGTCAGGCAATTAGTTGCCTAAATTCATGGCACCAAACCACTAAGGACAACGCCCTGTCTCCAAGAGCTGCCAGTCACCAAAATGTAAAAAGTAAAGCAATTGATTAGAGTTGTTTAGATGTAGTTTCCCTGGACTTCCAGAAGGCATTTGATAAGGTGCTACACAAAAGGTTGAAAGCAGAGTCGCAGGTAGACAGAATAGTGAAGGAGGTGTTTGGTACACTTGCCTTTGTTGGTCAGTGCATTGAGTATAGGAGTTCAGAGGTCATGTTGTGACTGTACAGGACGTTGGTTAGGCCACTATTGGAATGCTGTGTCCAATTCTGGTCTTCATGCTATAGGAAGGACGTTGTGAAGCTTGAAAGGGTTCAGAAAAGATTTACAAGGATGTTGTCAGGGTTGGAGCGTTTGAGCTGTTGGGAGAGACTGAATAGACTGGGGGTATTTTCCTTGGAGCATCGAAGTCTAAAGCGCGACCTTATCGAGGTTTAAAAAATCATGAAATGCACGGATAGGGTAAGTGGACAAGATCTTTTCCCTGGATCAGGGTGTCTAAAACTAGAGGGCGTAGGTTTAAGGTGAGAGAGTAAAAATTTAAAGAGGACTTAAGGGGCAACTTTTTCACACACAGGATGGTACATGTATGGAATGAGTTGCCAGAGAAAGTGGTGGAGGCGAGTATGATAACAACATTTAAAAGGCATCTGGATGGGTGCATGAGTAGGAAGGGTTTAAAGGGGTATGGGCCAAATGCTGGTAAATGGGACTAGGTTAATTTAGGTCATCTGGTCAACATGGATGAGCTGGACCGAAGGGTCTGTTTCCATGCTGCATATCTCTATGACTTTAGGATTGTATAATTATGTGTGACCTTGGGCAGGATAAAAGGGGGGAGGAATACATGTTGAATGGTAGGACCCTGGCAAGCACCAACGATCAGAGGGACCTTAGCGTCATGCATGTCCACCTTTAGGTAGTGGGACAGGTATATAATTGTAGTTAAGAAGGTATTTGGGATTCTTGCCTGTATTAGCTTAGGCACGGAGTTTAAAAGCAGGGACGTTATGCTGGAACTGTATGAAATATTGATTAAGCCACAGCTAGAATATTGTGTGCAGTTCTGGAATCCACATTATAGGAGAGATAGAGTCAAAGAGTCACAGGCTCATACAGCATGGAAACAAGCCTTTTGGGCAAACCTTTGACTAATTGTCCCAAACTAAACTAGTCCCACTTGCCTGTGTTTAGCCCATATCCCTCTAAACGATTCCTATCCATCACCTATCCAAATGCCTTTTAAGTGTTGTAACTATACTTGCGTCTAGCACTTCATCTGACATTTCATTCCATGCACGACCCACTTTCTGTGTGAAAAAGTTGCCCCTCAGCTTCCTTTTAAATCTTTCTTCTCTCACTTTAAAAATATACCCCCTAGTTTTGAACTTACCCACCCTGGGGAAAATCCCTTTTCAGTCACGTTATCTATATCCCCCATGATTTTATAAACCTCAATAAGGTCACCCCCCAACCTGCTATGCTCCAGTGAAAAGAATCACAGCCTATCCAGCCTATCCTTATTATTTGAACCCTCCATTCCCAGCAACATCCTGGTAGATTCTTTCCGAACCCTCTCCAATTTAATAATATCCTTCCTACAGCAGGGTGGCCAGAACTGTACACAGTACTCCAAAGTGGCCTCACCAGCATCCAGTACAACCTCAACATGACATCCCAACTCTTATACTTGTTCGTTTGAACAGTGAAGGCAAGTATGCTAAACACCTTCGTAATAACCCTGTCTACCTGTGACGCAACTTTCAAAGAACAATTTACCTGAATCCCTAGGTCTCTCTGTTCGACAACACTACCCAGGGCCCTACCGTTAACTGTATACGCCCTGCCCTTGTTTATGTTATCAAAATGCAATACCTCACATTTATCCAAATTAAACTGTATCTGTCATTCATAGGCCCATTGGCCCAATTGATCAAGATCTCTTTGTAATCTTAGATAACCTTCTTCACTGTTAACTATACTACCAATTTTGATGTCATCAACAAATTCACTAACCATGTCTCCTAAATTCTCATCCAAATTGTTTATGGAGAGGGTGCAGTGGAGATTTAGCAGGGAGTTCCTTGGGCTGGAGATTTTCAGTTATGAAGAGAGATTGGACAGACTGGGGTTGCTTTCTTCAGAGTCTTCTCTGCTCTCATTTCCCTGAAATGTATAAAGTATTGAGAGACGTAGACAGGATAGTTAAGAAGGAACTTTTCTCTTGGTGGAGGCATCAGTGGCAAGGGTGCATAGATTTAAGATAAGAGGAAGGAGGTGTAGAGGGAATGTGAGGAATGGATTTATCACCTAGAGCGTGGTTAGAATCTGGAACTCACTGTATGTAAGGGTGATAGAGGCAGAAATCTTTATAGTACTTAAGATGTACTTCTGCGATGCCAAGGTATGCAAGGCTATGGACCAAAATCTGGAAAATGGGATTAGAATAGTTAGCTGATGTTGACTGGCACAGGCTCAATAGTCCAAAGCGTCTTTTCCTGGGCTGCAGATCTCTATCAGAAGATGTGATTGCATGGGACTGGACATAATTTATTAACTTGGAAAGAGGATCGACTAACCAACAGAAAGCAGAGAGTCGGAATAAGATGGGTCTTTTTCTGGCTGGCAGGATGAAATTAGTAGGGTGCCACAGGGTTCAGTCCTCAGGCCTGGACTAGATACAATATACCTTACTGATTTCGATGTGTGGATAGAAAATACTATAGCTGAATTTGCAGATGGCGCTAAAATAAGTGGAAAAGTAAGTTGCAATTAAAAATAAGAAATTTACAAATGAATATGGATAAGGTAAGTGAAAAATAAGTTAGGGCCAAAGTTTGGCAGACAGAGTTTAACATGGATAAGTATGAGGTTATCTTATTTCGGTTAGAAGAATGAAAAGGCAACTTATTATCTAAATGGAGAGAAACTTCAAAATGGTTCCATTAAGAGAGATCTGGGTGTTCTCGTGCATAAGTCGCAGAAAGCTAGAATGGAGTTACAGGAAGTAATAATGAGGGCAAATGGAATTGTAACAATTATTGCTAAAGGAATGGAATAGAAAAGTAGGGAAGTGTTGTTGTATCTGTACAAGGTATCGGTGTGACCACATCTGGAATACTGTGTATAGTTTTGGTCTCCTTACTTGAGAAAGGATGCAATTGTATCAGAAGCAGTTCAGAAGAGGTTCCCCAGATTAATTCCAGAGCTGAAAGGCTTGTCTTATGAGGATAGATTTAGCAGTTTCGGCCTATACTAGAGTTTTGAAAGTTGAGAGGAGATCTAATTGAAGTATATAAAATGCTAAAAGTAGACATAGAGCTGGATGTATCCCCTTAAGGGGCAATCTAGGACAAGAGGTCATAGTTTTAGGCTAAAGGATGGCAAACTTAAAACAAAGATAAGGAAGAATTATTTCTCTCAAAGGATTCTGAGTCTATGGAATTCATTATTCTAGAGTGTGATGGATGCAGGGACACCAAATAAGTTTAAGGAGGAGATAGACAGATTTTTGATTTGCAATGGGCTGAAGCGTTATGCGGAGCAGGCAGGGAAGTAGAATTGAGATCAATCATATTGTATTTCCTGGCACAGCAGGCTCGAGGAGCTGAATTGCCTACTTCTGCTCTTAGTTCTTATGTTCTTATATCTCTATGATTCTATGACTCTAAGAGGGTCAGCAGTACATCAGGCCCGGTGGTGCCATCAGGAGCTGTGGTCATTGCTGGGACTGCAGCCAGTTCCCAATCTGGTGCAGCAATGGAGAAACAGATAAGTAGTACAGATTCACAGGGCCTGAGGGGCAAGGGAATTGTTATTGGAAAGCCATGGAAGGTATAAAGTAGAAACAATCCTTTCTGCTGGCTGGAGGCCCTCTGTTGGGTACATGATGCTTAAACAAAGAGAGATCACCCTACTCCAGTCAGACCAACAGAACAAAATATCAGTGGATGCAGGTAGAGGAATATTATCACACATTCCAACTTCAGTCTGCATTTGAGGGAGACTAACATTCTGGCCAATGTCTAGGTCAGATATGAAGGCTGCCCACTTGTCGTGGTATAGGAATGCTTGTCCCTGTGAAATGATACATACCAAGAATCAACAGAACCATTAGGAAAGAAAAGGAATGAACTCAGTTTTGGCAGCTCATACAGGTGGCTGTTCATATGTGAGAAGAGGCAGAACATGTCAAACGGGATTTGCTTGTGCGGCACCACAGCCGAACTTAACCCTGTAGTCAAACAAACAAAAACAGAAATTGTGGGAGAAACTCAGAGGGTCTGGCAGCGTGTACCCAGAGAAAACCTGTTCTCAAACAACATTCTTCAAGAATCATTTAGATGTGAGGAGATGTTATTTTTGAAATGAACCTACTGCAAGGTTAAACCTGGCAACCTGTTCCGTGATAGTAACCCACAGATCAGTTTGCAGAAGGTTGTGGTGAAGGGAGCGGATCATTTGTGAGCTGGCAGCAAGAGTGCTGTGGAGTTGGAAATTGCACACTGTTTGTTACACAGATCTGATATCTGACCTTGTAGTTGGAACAAGCAAGAAATGGACTAGGAGCATAATAATGAGGTTCATCGATTTGAATTACTGTGCCTTGATGCTTTTATGGCTTGAGAGCAGTGATTTCCTGTCAGGAACCTGTTGGCAATTAAAATGTCTCATCCTCCCCCCACTTACAGATCCCTCAAATGTCAATAGCAAACATTTCCACATCAGATCAGAGTGAAGCTCTCTTCTTGTGTGCAATCAGGGATGAGCCCAGTTTTGATTTTGCACTCGTATATTTATTCCACTTGCCACACAAGCCTTTCTGAATGTGATTGCCAATTAGTATCAAATTGGGCACAATAGAAAATGGATTGAGTCTGTCAAAACTCATTTCACGGTGTCATTTTGGAGCACAATACTTCAGCTAATGGCTTGTATTAACCTTGCACAGGTGAACATGCATTCAGTAGCAGCAAAATCTTCCCCACTAACTCTGTTCAAAGAGATCGTCAACTAGTTGCAGTGAGTTGCTGGTTGATGTCACCTGGTCATTGCTTCTGTCTACCTATGTTTGGTGCTTTCCCACATAGGCATTTAAAGTTTCAGAAGTACAGGAGAATTATAGCAAGTGCCAAAGTAGTTTTGCTAACTTCAAGGTACAGACTTGATAATAAGACTATAAGAATATGGAGCAGGAGTAGGCAATTCACCCTCAAGACTCCTTTGACATTGAATATGATCATCTCAAGCCTCAACTCCACTTTCATGCCATTCCCCACAATTCTTTAACCCATTATAAATTAAAAATCTATTTCCTTAAAATCCTGTAAACCAAGCTCAGATTAGAACCAGACCCCAGAAGTGAAAAAAAGAGAATTTAACCTACATAGTTTCCACAATTATTTTCTCAAAGAAACAGTTAATAAGTGACCTTTTAAAAACCAAAGAATTTCTAGCATCAGAGGACACAAATTAAACACAAGAAGTGAGAAACAAACAAACAGAAATTGCTGGAGAAACTCAGCAGGTCTGGTAGCAACTGTGGACAGAAAGCAAAGTAAATGTTTCGTGTCCAGTGAATCTTCTCTTCTGAAAGGTTTAATTCTCTCAATGTACCTGTTAATATCAATGAGAGGACTAAGTGCTTGCTGGTTTCTTTTTGTTAGAATAGACATGGCTGTTACTATGACAGGGGGAAGTGTAAAATGTGATGAGTTTTGGATGTAATCATTCTAGTTTCGGCTTTCAACCAGATTTTACAGTCTCCACTAGTTGTGTTTTCAGTAAGGGATGGGACACATAAAAGAGAACTGATTGCTAGCCCACCTTCACCTCCCTGTTCATCTCCGACTCGGTCCCCATAATCCTGAGTTGCGTAACTCACCTACCCTTAGGACTTCAAAAGAGTGGCCAATTGTTGCTAACTTAAGGCCCCCTATCTGCTTCCACTTCTTTAAAATGCCTTCTATCCCGGTCTCCAAAACCCGCCATACCATCAGCATCAACCCCCTCACTAAAGTGCCTAATCTCTCCCCAACCAAAATGTCCTGCCTTAACAGCATAGACCCTGGAGCCAGTTTTATTTGTGGGACCATTTGGAGTCCCAGCAGCACCCACTACTGAGTTCTGGTGATGTTGATTGTGAGAACTGCTTGCCTTTAAGATTAGCCAGCAGCTCTCCATGGTGGGACCTTCTTTTTTGCACTAAAGGACAGAAGTCCTTTCAGGTGGCACAGTGGCTCAGTGGTTAGCACTGCAGCCTCACAGCACCAGGGACCCTGGGTTCAATTCCAGCCTTAGGTGACTGTCTGTGTGGAGTTTGCAGGTTCTCCCCATGTCTGCATGGGTTTCCTCCCACAGTCCAAAGATGTGCAGGCTAGGTGGATTGGCCATGCTAAATTGCCCATAGTGTTCAGGGGTGTGTGGATTATAGGTGGATGGCTCTGGGTGGGATGCTCCAAGGGTCAGTGTGGACTTGTTGGGCCAAAGGTCCTGTTTCCACACTATAGGGATTCTATGATTCTAAGTCTCACTCTTTGCTTGTTTAGGCCACTGTCAGCAAGCCATCACTGCAGGATGTCCTTATACATTGTCCCACAAAATGTAACTTTTACTTTTGCTACAGCTTTTGGGAAATATCAATCGAGAACTATCTTCTAAACAATATTTGGAACTGCATTTGCTAATAATCATCTAAAGCAATAATTCTGGCGCCTTTCCAACTAGACATGTTATTAAATTACAGCATCCAGTCCTCTTTAGCAGTTTATATAAGGGAATTAATTAAATACACGCTTATTGTGTGTGAAGATTGAGTCCTTAAAAGCTAACTGTTTTCATTATCATCTTTGTACTTACCATTGTGAGAAACCCTTTCTCATATAATTTTCTAATCTATCCATTATAGAGAAGCTGCATCAAATGTTTATTACCTATATTACAAACATAAAATAATGTTTCTGTGCAAACATCATTAAATGGTCCTATTGTAATTTTCTGATTACATGTGAAGAACTTTTCAATGATATGGTGAGTAAGCCCTGCTGACTTAATCCTTTGTATGAAAGCTTTGCTATCATCTTTTAATCACGATGCAATAGAGCAAGGTCAGATTCACCAGATTAATCTATTGAAATTAATCTCTGTAATGACATTCACTTATTTTTCCTCTGCACTTCTAAACCCCTACAGGATAATTTTTTCCCAGTATTCTTATGCTAATGAGCTCATTTTCATCCTGGATTTCCAATTGTTCTGCATCTCGATTTCCCGCAAGAGCAGCCTGATGACTCTGCTTCTTCATTTAAGGGAGGCCACCAATCTCGATCTACTGCCACCCTTCTCTGTCTGACTGAATTTGTTCAGACATTGAACAAATTTTCCTTCCTTCAAATAAAACAAGTTGCTGTGAGAACTCATATGGGTGCTGGTTTTTCCCGGTGTAGTGTGAGTTACCTTGAGCATTCACTGTTCCAACATTACTCAGATCACTTTGTTCTTTCTTTGGAACCTAACCCATCACACAATTGCCAGGCAACATCTATCTCCAATAAGACACAATCTAATCACTGCCCCTTAACATTCAATAGTGTTACTGTCGCTGAATCCCCCACTACCAGCATCCTGGGGGTTACCATTGACTAAAAACTCAACTGGACTCACCACATAAACACAGTGGCTACAAGAGAAGGTCAGAGGCTAGGAATACTGCGCCAAGCAACTCACCTTCTGACACTGGAAATCCTGCCTGCCATCTGTAAGGCGCAAGTCAGGAGTGTGATGGAGTACTCCCCACTGGCCTGATGGGCAGCTCCAACAACACTCAAGTGTCTTGACACCATCCAAGACAAAGCAGCCCACTTGACTGACACCACATCCACAAGTATTCACTCCCTCCACCACTGACCCTCAGTAGCAGCAGTGTGTACAATCTACAGGATGCACCACAGAAATTCATCAAAGATCCTTCCAAACCCACGACCACTTCCATCTAGAAGGACAAGGGAGTAGATGTAAGTTCCCCTCTAAGTCACTCACTATCCTAACTTTGAAATTGATCGCTGTTCCTTCATTGTTGTCGGGTCAAAATCCAAGACTTCCCTCCCTACGAGCATTGTGGGTCAACCCACAGCAGGTGGACTACACCGTTTCATAAGGCAGCTCACCAGTACTTTCTCAAGTTCAACGAGGGACAGGCAATAAAATATTGACCAGCCAGCAACGCTCACATCACGCGAATGAATAAAAAAAAGACCGCATTAGTGCCACTTCCTCCTCCTCCTACCCTGAACTAGAAAAGTATGCCAGCTTTGCTCCTAATTTTCACCCCTGCTCAACATTCAAATCATTCATCTCCAACTTTTTCCTTCCTTACTTCAGCTAGTCTATCTTCATTTCTCAGAACACGTGTTGATCAGTACTTAATATAAATCCAGGGACTCCTACTGCTAATTTGATCACATTTCCTCCCATCTTTTTCGATTTATTGATTTTTTTTTTCCTACTTTCCCAGTTTCTCTGTTTCCATTTCATTTGTTCTGATGAGGTCAGTCTCCATACCAGTGATTCCAGTATCTTTTATTTTCTCCTCTAACGTGGATCCCCTTTCACTTTGATTGACAAGGCCGCAAACCATATCTTTTCTGTTTCTGACACTTTTGCCTTCACTCTTTTCCCTGTTTCCCAGAAATAGAATACAGTGCCACTTATGGTCATAGTACAGGCCAACAGCCTCCACATTCAAAGGAATACCTGATGCTCTTTCTATTACCTCTGGCTTGGACAGTCATAATCTCAAATATGATGTTGAATCTGGAAGGTTGTAAAGTGCCTAATATAACTGAAGTACTGTTCCTTTAGGTCAGACTAAACTTCATTGGAAAAAAGTTAAAGACCAAGGATAAGGAGGTCAGTGGAACTTCCTTACCTTCATATTCTGATGGAAGCATTCTGTCTGTGACACCCTGGCCCATGCTTTCATCATCTTCAACACCCTTCCACTGTCACCCTCCCATGCAAGCACTTTCTCCCTTCCTACCATGCTCCTTCCAAGTGAAACAGCAATTTTCTTGCATTTGTTTCATCTTTGGCGCTCACGATGCATTTTCCTCTACATAATGAACATCAAATGCAGATTGGGGGAATCACAGAATTATTATGATGCAAAAAGTGGCCATTTGGCCCACTCTGTCTGCACTGGCTCTCTGAGCATTTTGACTCATTTCCCCCCACCCTTGCACGTTATTTCTACTTAAATAATCATCCAATGTCCTCTTGAATGCCTTAATTGAGTCTGCCTCACTACACCTCTAGTTGGTGAATTCCATAACTTAGATACTTTAAAATTATGCTCCTTAGTCCTTGACCCCTTTAGGAGCGGGAACAGTTTCTCCCTATCTACTCTGTCCAAACCCTTCATGATTTTGAAAACTTCCATTAAATTTCCCAACAGCCTCCTTCTCTCCAAGGAAAACAGTCCCAACCTTCCCAATCTATCCACACCACTATGTTTTCTCAGACTTGAATCATTCTTGTAAACCTATTCTGCACTCTCTTTTCAATGCATTCATATCCTCCCTAAAGTGTGGCATCCAAACTGCATGTGGTACTCCAACTGAAGAGTATTATGCTGAGTGCCCTACATATGTTCAGCATAACATCTCTGCTCTTGTGCTCTATGCCTCTATTAATGAAACTGAGAATACTCCATCCTTTATTAACTGCTCTCTTCACCTATCCTGCCATCTTTAATGATTTATGTACTTATTCTCCCAGGTCTCTCTGCTCCTGCACACCATTTAGAGTAGGACCCTTCATTTTATACTGTCTCTCCATGTTTTGTGTACCAAAATGCATCATCTCACACTTATCCCTGTTGAACTTTATCTGCTAACTATTCACCCACTTCACCAGTTTGTCAACATTACTTTTGAAGTTCTAGCACTTTCCTCCTCGCAGTTTCCAATTTGACCAAGTTTTATTTGGTTACAAACTTTGAAATCATTCACTGCACACCAAGATCTAGATCAGTTACGTAAAAAGCAAGAATCCCAATTCTGACTCCCGGGGAGCTCCACTACAAAACTCCTTCCATCCTGAACAATATTCATTAACCACTGCTCTTTGCTTCCTGACACTCAACCAATTTTGCATCCAAGTTGCTACTATCTCATACATTCCATAATTTGTAGGAACATAGGAACAGGGGTGGGCCTTCTACCTGTCGAGCCTATCCTGCTATTCAATGTGATCAGAGCTGATTAAACACTGTAAGGTCTTTTACCCACCACATCCTCATAACCCTGTAAAGCACTGGTTATCAGAAATCTATCAATATTTGCCTTAGGTATACTCAAAGACTAAGCTTCCACAGCTCTCTGGGGTAGAGAATTCCGAAGGCTCATAATTCTCTGTGTAAAACAATCTCTCTTCATCCCAGAACTAAATAGCAACCCCTTATTTTTAAATTGCACCCCCTCCTCCCAGATTCCTCCATCAGTAGAAACATCTCAAACCTATCTCTCCTGCCCATCCCTTTCAGTATTTTGTATGTTTCAATGAAATCACCTCTCATTCTTCAAAAATCTAGAGAATACACCCCAATTTGCCTAAACTCTCATGACAGGACAGTCCTGCCATCACAGGAATAAGATCTTTGTTGCCATCCCTCTAAGGCAATAATATCTTTCTGAGATTAGGAGACCAAAACTGCACATTATATTCCAGATACAGACTATCTAAGCCACAATACAAAGAATCAAGAAGAAAGCTTTATTAACAGCAAGACTTCAATACTTCTATACTCAAATCCTCTTGGAATTAAGGCTAACATTCCATTAGCCTTTCTAATAGGTTACTGCCCCTGCATGTTAACCTTTCGTGACTTATTAACAAGGATGCCCAAGTTCTTTTGTACATCTACACTTCCCAACCTCTCACCATTTAAGAAATATTTTGTGCAACTGTTTTGCCCAGCAAAGTGGATAATCTCATATTTTTCCATTTAATATTCCATCTGCCATGTTCTTGCCCACTCACTAAACCTGTCCAAATCCTCCTGAAGCTGCATTATATCTTCCTCAGAACACACATTCCCACTTAGCTTTGTATCATCTGCAAATTTGGAAATATTTCATTTGGTCCCCTCCTCCAAATCATTGATATATAAGTACTGATCCTTACAATACCAGAATTCTCATAGCGTGCCAATGAGATAATGACCCATTTATCCCGGCTCTCTGTTTTTATATCTGTTAGCCAATTCTCAATCAATGCCTCGACATTACCTCCTATTGCAGGTATTTTAATTTTTCTAACCAGCCTCCTATGAGAGAATGAAAAGCCTTCTGAAAATTTAAGTACAGATCATGCATCGGCTCTGCTTTTTTCACTTTGCCATCCACCTTCAAAAAACTCCAATGAATTTGACACATTTTACCATTTCCAAATCCATGCTATGTCCAATCAGATCATTATTAATCAGGGGTCTATTCATCAAATCCTTTATAATAGATTCTAGCATTTTCCCAAATAAAGTCTAACAAGTTTGTAGTCCTCCACAGTTTAAGTCTAAGCGTCATACTGGACTTAAAATGTTAACTCGGTTTCTCTCTCCACAGATGCTTCCATACCTGTTGAGTTTCTCCGGCATTCTCAGTGTTTGCAGTTCTGGTCAGCAATTCCCTGTTTTCTCACTCTCTCCTTTCTTAAATAGTGGATAACATTTGCCACCTCTAATCCACAGGAATAATTCCATAATTTATGGAATTTTGCAAGTGAATCATCCATGAATCAACTATCTCTACAGCAATTTCTTTCAAAACTCTGGGGTGTAGCCTATCAGGTCCTGGGGAATTATCAGTAATTTCTCCAATACAATCTCTTATCGCCTATCAGCTACCTCACAAGCCTGTTGTGTGGCCCTGTATCAAATACGTTTTGGAAGTTCACGTATACCACACCAACGACATTGCTCTCATCAACACTCTCTGATAGCTCTTCAAAAAACTCCAGCAAGTTAGTTTAACATGATATGAATCTATTTTGACTTTTACAAATGAACACACATTTCTCCTTATCTCTATTAATGCTATTTTAAATAATAGTCTCTACATGTTTTCCCACCACTGAAGTTAAGCTGACATGCCTATATTTGCTGTACTTGCTTTTCAACCT
This sequence comes from Ginglymostoma cirratum, assembly GCA_024137785.1. NCBI lineage: Eukaryota > Metazoa > Chordata > Chondrichthyes > Orectolobiformes > Ginglymostomatidae > Ginglymostoma > Ginglymostoma cirratum. The sequence continues at coordinate 31,320,337 of JAHRHZ010000014.1, forward strand.
TTTTTGAACCTTGCTTACAATTCTCCAGTTTTCCAGCATCACTCCTGAATCCAGAGACAGTTACAATATCATTGCCTGTGCCTCTGCATTTTCCACTCTCACTTCTTTCGCTCACTTTTGAGTGAACTGCTGAACATCTCCATTCATGGTGTGGACGGGCCGGCGTTGGACTGGGGTGGACAAGGTCAGAACTCACATGACTCCAGGTTATAGTCCAACAGGTTTATTTGAAAATGCAAACTTTTGGAGTGCCTCAGTGCTTCTTCAGAGAGGTAGTATCGGACATGGAATTAATAAGTAAAAGATCAAAGGTTCACACCACTGATGAGGATGTATTGAACAAACCTAAGATGCTACATATCTTTAATCAATTAGAAGATTTTAATTGATTAATATGTATATGTAAATTCCCGAATTCCTTTCAAGTCATGGTCCTGAGAGAACTAACGGTTTTATCAGTGTAAAGAAGAGGTGACATTTTGGGTCAGACAATACATGTTAGGTGTGAGGTCTTGTTCAGAATCTGTTTGTGTTTTAGTTTGGAGTCAGACTGGTTTTATTTCTAAAGTTGGAATTTATAAAACACCACATTGACTGACTGTCTATAAATTGTGTGCAGAACTGAGGCTCCGAAAGCTTGTGTTTTCAAATAAACCTGTTGGATAATAACCTGGTATCTTGTGATTTCTGACCATCTCCATTTGGTCTGTGAATGTGACCTTGAGCTTCTGGTTGCCTACAAAAATAACTCTCTTCCCTGCTCCTACACTGACATCTGTGTCCTCAGTTGTTCTCCAGATGAGCTCAAAGAACAGCCTCATCTGTTGATAAATACAATTTAACCTTTCTGATGTACTGAGCAGCAAAATCAACAATTTCACATCAGAACCTCTTCCCCCATTTGTTTTTCTGGACATCGGCTGTTAGTCATGATTCTGTTAAGTTGTTTACATATCCACTAGACACGCGTTTTATTTGTTGACTTGTTTCCTTTTTGCCTTGCAGTTTTATGCATATTGTCACTTCTCCCTCCTTCCAATTATCAATGCCCTTCCTTTCTGTTCTTTGCCCCCCCCTTGCATTTTTGACCTCTGCATTTGATTGCAATTTATGACATCTCCTGACTGTAATAAAAAGGTCTGTAATGTTAACTGTTGTCCTTTCCACAGATGCCATGTCCTGCTGTTTATTTCCAGTATCTTCTTTTTAAATCTAAGATTTCCAGCATCCACAGTATTTTACCTTTATGAAAGGATTTCAGTTGCTCCTTCAGAGATCCTGTATCTGAGCCCTGCATTAGAAAGAAAGAACTCAATTTTTTTTTGCTATAGGTGCTTGGCCCCAGGAAGAACATTGTCTCCTACTACTTCTCCAGCCAACCCAAGAGGTCAGAAAGAAATTTTATTCTCTGGTACAAAGAGTAAACCAACACTGATACGAAACCGAATGTTCAAAGGATGAATATGGATATGCGGTCACTATATTGAAGTGCTTAATACAAAAATAGTCTGACGAAAATATGATGTGACATTAGAAATTAATGCCTAAGTAGATGATAGATTTGCAAGGCCACAAGTTGAACTTGCATAGCTTCAGCCTGTACAGCAATCAAACTACGCCCAGCTGCCCTCAGACTTGTTGCCGTAAGGTAAGTTGGAATTATCAGGCACTGCAGCACAGTTGCCTCCACGTGTGTGGCAATGGAATTCCACCACTTCCATGTTGGATGGCATGGGCTCCAAATTCTGCATAACGCTCTGTGCAGGGTTAGTGCTTAACTCCAACATTCTCCTTGGCACTAACCAGAAGCTTTCTGTTGTGTCTGTCAATGCACCAAGCATAACATTTTTCTGAATGCCACCCATCAAAGTCTTCATCTGAGTCTTCTGCAGTCAAACCTAAGTGCAACATTTTCACCCAGTGAACTAGTGCCTGCATTACCTTTCTGCCGATATTGCACTCCCCTCGTAACTCACCACATGCAGATGTTCCCTCTGAGGTGTCATCTAAACAGTATGCATGGTCAGTATCTGAGCTAGTGACTGCTAATGTGGGATTAAGTGATTGTTTTTCTTCATCATCTGTCTTCTTCTTGCTCCTACACTAATGCCCAATGAGGTTGCATTTCTAGTGTGTGTAAAAGGAGAAGATACATGTGTAGGGTTGTGCTGAGGGAGGCAAGGAGTGAAGAGATTTATGCTTACACCATTTACAGTGTACAATTCAGAAGAGATTAAAGGATGAGAAGGAGATGGGATGTGAAAACAGGGACTAGCTAGAGGCATACTATCATATTAAATGGTTTCAACCTCACTGCTGGGTTCAGTCTCAGTCGCTGCAGCTCGAATGAAGGCGAGTTCCATCTCCTCTACTGAAATTAAGACATGCAGCCAATGACTGTCCTCTGCTGGTCAAGTTCTGCTGCATGCAGCTATGTGCTACTTTGATACATAAGACAGAACGAAATGTGTCACTGGGCATAGTGTAATGTATTTGGTTGATGTGCCTGACATGGTTAATTAGCTGGCAGCGTATGAAAGCAGTGAGATACAGTAGCAGTGTGAAATGTGCAAGGATGAGGTGAAGCTATAAATGAGAGTTATGAATAACGGTTGATGGAGATAGTTGGCAGGTGCCTGAAGGTAATGAATTGAGCAAAGTGTGAACCTAATGGTTCATTTGCAATGACTTTGTTTTTGGAGATTCATTCACTAGCTTCGACAACTTTTGTGAAGTTAAGCATTTTGTAGCATTGCATGGCTCACATTGTCCTGGAGACAATGAGTTCCCACTGCCATCATGTTGCTTGTCTCAAGGGTCGTTTTGGATGGAGAACCTCCCTCCTGCTGTCTACATCCTGTACCTGGATCTCCAGTACTGCATCAGAGAACCTTGCTATCTGTCCTAATCGGCCACTTAAGGACCTTAGTTGACTTCAAGGCAGAAAGACTGACCTTGACATTTCCTCCCATCACTTAGTTGGCAGTCAGAAGACAGCTGTCTCTTCACCCAAGCCTCAAACCCAATTATGTAGCAGTTCCCTACACCCTCCCCCCACCCACCTCTTCCCCTTCCTTTGCTTCACTGTCAACTATCCTCAATCCTCTGAATCCTTTATTTTTCTCTCAAGAGCAGACATCAAGACAGGAGGCTTTCTTCAACCTCTGCCAGTTTTCTCTCCTTCCATAACTTCCTATCATCTCATTCTTTTTCTTGTCAAAAATATTTTGTTTACTTGCAATTTGACTTTTTCTTAAAGGGAATATTGAATGCAAACAGAAACTACCTACTCATCTTACTTTCAATTTTTCCTACTTTCTTGCAGTATATCTCAGCTTCCTGTATCATAGTCAATAGAAATAACATTTTTTCCCTCACATGTGTAACCCTCTTGCCTTGATCTTCTCTAGCAGGGAATACCAGGCTGGGAAAATACCCCTCGAATTACCTAAAATGTGTTTTCAACATCTAGTTTGAGCTTAAAGGTATCCGAGTTCATGAAGTTGGTTGTTAAATGGTAGGAAACGGTTAGGAGATCAAATCTAATTGAAACCAGGAAGATGTACTCTTGCGGAAATGCATAGTGATGGTTCATGTTGAAAGACAAAGACATGAGTGACTTGCTAGTTCCTTTCACAGGGCGGTTAAGAGACAATCACATCGTAGTTAGCTAAGAGTTATATGTGAATCATACTAGTTAAGGACTCCAGTAACATAAAGCAAAAACTGTGGGTGCTGGAAATTTGAAACAAAACCAGAAATTGCTGAAGAAAATCACCAGGTCTGTTAGCATTTGTGGAGTGAAAACAGTTAATGTTTTGAGTCCAGTGACCCCTCTTCAGAACTGAAGGTCTACAGCACTGCAGTTGTCTTCCCCTTTAGGGCACTAGTGAACTAGAGAGGGTTTTACAACAATCCAGCAACTTCATGATTGTTATTAATTATACTAATATTTTATGCCTGACTTACTAATTAGTGAATTTAAATTCCCTCCAGCTGTTCTGGTGGGATTTCAATTCCTGTTAGTGGAATATTATTTCAGGCCTCTGAGTTACAAGTCCATTAACATTACCAACATGTTGTCAAAAATAGTAGGGATATCGAGTTGTACAGAAAAGAAGTGCACTCAGACGTAAGATTTGATATACTTTATGTAAGTATTCTGCTGCTAATTCTGATAGCATTTCTTGTTCAAGGAAAGCATTCTATACATTAGTAGAGTGATGCTTTATTTTAATCAGATTTTGTTTATAAAGACTAACAGAAATGATGCATTCTAATCAAATAGGATTTATTGATATTTTAACGCAGAACTAATCTACCAGAAATTTAAAGGATATTTTTACAGCTATCTCTCTCAAAGGCAGACAGCCTAATAAACCAGACAGAAATCATTTACGAAATTTCGAATCACTTTTCTAACCAATATGACGTCTCGATGATTCACTGGGTCAATTAATTATAGTTGTCAATTTATAAAACATCAATAGAAAGGTAGTAACTAGATAGAACATCATCATATTTCCATGAACAATATGGTCCATTAAAAGTGAATAGAAGCCTTTGAACTGCGTCACGGTACATTCATTGTATCCTGTCAAGACAATATTCTATTAAGGTAGAAAAATGCCCAATGAAATGTAATGTAAGTGGTAGTGTTTTACATCAAGTTTGTTTGGATGCATTCTACAAGCATGTACTCAAGTTATGTTGAAAACTCAGCAAAACAAAAAACATTAATTATTCTTATTCAGAGGTTCAGATTGAGGAAATACCAGATATAACTGAGTTTCCTCTGGGAGTAGAAGTTTGTGTAGGTAAAAGAATAAGTCAGGATACCTGAAATTAATTTAAACCAAGTTAATAACCATTTGAAGATCGACAGCATTGTGTCCTGTAGAATTTCAATATTCTCAAAATTTGTGGCAGTTGGGTCTCAGTGTCCACTACAGGGTGCAAAATAATAATAAAACAAATGTGCAGTTGAAAATAGACTTTAGATATTCAATTATCAGTAATAAAGACCAACCAATATGCTCACTGCCAGAGCCACTAGAATAGCTTCAAAAGAGTTTAGAAATCCAACTATTTCACAGAGCAAGCATTTTGTATATGCTGTTAAAAATCTAGTGACAGAAATCTTTTGGTTCTTTCAGTGTCCTCCGGTTTATTCTTTAAAATAACAAATTCTTCAAAAGTAACTCTATTTTATTTTTGGCAGACTCAGGAAGTGAGAAAATTTAACAAACCTCTACATATTGGATTCTGCTTTTAACACTTACATTGCTAACACTCTGTTGCTCACAATTTAAAAATACAGACACATAGGAATATGCATTTCCACTGAGCCTGCTCCACCAGCAAATATGATTGTGACTGCTCAAACGTTACAACACTTTTTACCCACACTATCCCGAGAACTCTTAATGACTTTGGTCTTCAGAAACCTATCAACCTCTACTTTAAATATACTGAAATATTCAGTTTTTACAGCCCTTTGGCCTAGAAAACTCCAAACATGCTCAACCCTCTGTATAAAATTAAAAATGTCCTCATCACATCCTAAGTGGCATCCCTCTATTTTTAAATTGTGCCCTGTGGTCCACACTCCCTAATCGTGGAGATATCTTTTTACTTGTTTATCCTGTCTCATTCTTGAAATATTTTGTAAATTTCAACGAAATCACCTCTCATTCTTCAGATGTTTAGAGAACACAGATCCAATTCGTCCAATCTCTCATCATAGGTTAGTCCTGCCATCCTGGGAATTTTAATTGCATTCCCTCCATTGCAATAGCCGCTTCTGGTTGGTCAGAAGACAAAACTGCACAAAGTACTCAAGTTGCAATCTATCCAAGATCCTATAACATTGCAGTAAGATTTCACTATTCCTGTACTCAAATCCTCTTGTAATAAAGACTAATATTCCATTAGCCTTCCTAATAGCTTGCTGTACCTGCATGATAGCCCTCAGTGACTGATTGACAAATACATCTGAATACTCTTTGTAAATCTACACTTTTCAATTGTTACCATTTAAAAAAAGTTCTGCACATCAGTTCCTCCAAACAAAGTGCATAACTTCATGTTTCTCCATTTTATATTCCATCTGCCATGTTCTTGTCCATTTACTAAGCCTGTCCAAATCCTCCTGAACTCTCTATATATTTTCCTCACAATACACGTTCCTGCTTGGTTTTGTGTCATCTGCAAATTTAGAAATATCATGTTTGGTCCCTGTATCCAAATTTTCTGAAGAAGGGTCTGGGCCCGAAAAGTCAGCCTTCCTGCTCCTCTGATGCTGCTTGGCCTGCTGTGTTCATCCAGCTCTACGCCTTGTTATCTCAGATTCTCCAGCATCTGCAGTTCCTACTATTTCAGAATCATCCTTACAGGTAGCAAGTTTCAGATTCCCACACCTTCTAGGTGTAAAAATTTTCTTCACATCCCCTTTACATCTCCTGCCCCTCCTTGCCTTAATCTATGCCCGCTGATCATTGATGCCTCCTCAAAGAGGAAAACAACTCCAATCTATTAAATCTCTCTTCATAACTGAAACAATCCAGCTCAGGGAACATCCTTGTAAATCTCCTCTGCACCTTCTCATGCAGTCACATCCGTCCTGTAATCTGGATTCCAGAATTGTGCACAATACTCTCGCTGTGGCCTAACGAACATTTTATACAGTTCCAGCATAACGTCCCTGCTCTTAAACACTGTGCCTTGGCTAATAAAGGCAAGAATCTTAAATGTCTTCATAACAACTTTATCCACCTGTCCGGATACCTTAGGGGACTGATGGACATGAACAACAAGGTCCCTCTGATCATTGGTACTTCCCCGTTTCCTACTGTTCATCATGATATTCCCTTGCCTTATTTGTCCTGCCCGAGTGCATCACCTCACACTTATTCAAACTGAATTCCATTTGCCACTGATCAGCCATTCTGACCATCCCATCTAAATACTCCTGTAATCTAATGCTATCTTCCTCACCATGTACTACCCCAACAATTTTTCCTGTGGCCTCTCTGTGACATCCTTGACGCTGGCACCAGGGAGGCACTATACTGTCCCGGAGTCATGTTTAAAGTTATGCCTAACTGATCCTTTCTATGGAATTTCCTATCACAATTGGCCTTCCATTCTTCTTTCTCCCTCTGTACAGCTGAGAAGCTTACTTGTTGCACTGCAGAGTTTACTAAAATTGCTCCTATTGGCAGCCATGCAATACTGCCCATCACTCACATGCCTTAACTTTTTTTGCAAATCCCTGCTGACTGCCAGCTAAACAGAGCCATGTTCTTTTTATTTTGCCAATTTCTTCAGGTAACAATTCATCAGTCACTGGATTCTCGAAGAAAGTCTCGAGAGCAATAAAATCATGTTCTTCCCTCCTTTCAAGGCATTTCACAGAGCAATCTATGATATATAAATGTCTTATTTTATAGAGGCATCCAAAGAGATCAGGAACAAAGGAGGCAACAAACTATGGACTGTTTTTCTTGTCTCATTGAGCAAATGACTCTTCAGCTTTCAGGTTGTAGAAACATGATAACTGAAATATATTCTGAGAAATTTAATGAGCGTTTGACCACCATGTGACTCCTGTCTAACTGCAACAGTTCAGATTGGAATGGGCAACAAATAGCAGTGACTCCCCTACTCATGTCCAATGCTGCAACCTCAATAACACTCAGCTTTGCATGGCTATAAATCTGAACAGACGCAATTTACCACGTGTTTGTTGCTGATCCTTATGATGGAGGGCAACATTTTATGGTGAAACAGAATGTTTGTCCCTGGAAGGAAGGTCAGTAGGCAGCTATCCTACTGGGAAGTTGTCTGTCCAACAGCCCTAACACACTGCACACTGGCTAAAAGGCAAACTCTACATTCCAAAGGTAAAGCCTCATTTGAAAGCTGGAAAGAAGAGCTGAATAAGAGTGTGGGAGCTAGGAAAAGAGAGAAGTAATTGACACTTAGAAAACACAGAGGCCTTAGTAAGTGTGTCTCTTTAAGGATCCACTGAAGAGTCCAAGAGGTAAAAGTTAGGAGGTAAAAGAAGGAGGTAAAAGTTCTGAGGAAGGGTCACCGGACCCGAAATGTTAACTCTGTTTTTTTCTTCACAGATGCTGCCAGACCTGCTGAGCTTTTCCAGCAACTTTGTTTTTGGTCCTGATTTACAGCATCCACAGTTCTTTCAGTTTTTATTAGGTAAAAATTAGATGTCACAAAGAGAAAAATAGCGCAAAGACCAGAAAGTGAAAGCAAAGAAGCATAAAGGAGATTGCTCAACTCTCACAATAAATATAGCCACCAGAGACATTAGGCTCCATGCAAGGAAAAGTGATCAGGCTGGAAGAAAAAATTAGACCCAACACTACAGAATTGCGAAAACCTCAATTTATTTAAGCTGCAAGCGAGCAATTTATTGAAACTTGATGAAATAGTCCAGCAGAAGAAAGAAAGATCGGGAAAAAAAACATAGATTTTAAAGTATCAGGACTCAGTGACTAAGCTACAGTTTTGGTGGGAAGATTTATAAAGGCTACAGCCAGAGAATATTACTTGAATATTTGTGTAAAACATAGTGTTTTATGTTTTAGTCTGCAAAAGATTGGACGATATCCATTTCACTGCAGAAGAAGCATGGAAACTCCACCTTGGCTGCAGAATGTGGGAAATCCCTTGAAGAAGTGGGTATTCACCATTTTATCACTAAAAAAAAAAGGAAAACCCAGTCAGCAATACAGAATCACAGATTTTCAAATAAATAGATTTGGAAAACTTAAAAAGAAATACATTACCTCAGAATTGATAATAACGCAATTTAAAAGTTTAGTGAAGATTTGTGGAAATTACTATAGACTGGCATACAAAGGAAATACTGCAACATTGCTGTGGTACAGAATCTAGCAAGCTCTACAGTCATCCAATTTAAAACTTGTGGATATAAGAATACAAGGTTAAAGATAAACATATTTAAAGCATTATTAAAATGATGCAGATTTAAAATAACTTTAGAGTATTAAGATTAATCAGTACATTGAGAAAGAGTGGAAAAATGACACAAAACCTCCTAAAAGATTCAACATCAAAGAGGGATCATACACCACACAAGACTGGACTTCATTGAGGTGACTATCCTTAAGAAACAGTATAGCCTCAAAATTGAACACATATTGAAGGTGAGCAAGTGAGTAGACCATAATCATCAATGTGTGTAATTGTGGATGAGGTGATTAACAGACAAAGCATCGAAAAGAGAAAAAAAAACACTTTTGAAGATATATTACAAGCTTTTGATAATTACTTAAATTAAGACAAATAAATTTATTGAAAAATCAACATCATCAAAAGAGTTCAGCTTCCAGGAAAATCCAGAAAAAATTTTAATAATGATCTCTACAGATCTGTCAGAAACTGTGAGTTTGACACTTCGAAGTCAGAATTCATATTCTTGTTGAAACCATCATATTTCGTACAGTCTAAGGATTTAATTTCAGAGAAAGCTGTTCAATTTGTGCTGGAAACAAAAACACAGAAAGCCTCATAGACAGGTCTTGAGAATTAGAAGACTAACACTACCTCAAGAGGGCAACAAAGTCTATTAACTTTATAGGGGATAACA